>CAUYRB010045888.1:0-65903 GCA_963574695.1 Propithecus perrieri | reverse complement strand
CTAAAAGCAAAGCTTTTGTTTAAACCACTCTAGACTACCTGTCTCCATTCACAATAACCTAATAAACATGGAGCCTACATATCTCTGCTTAACCCCTCTGTTTAAATGATAAACTTACCTTAGAATTTAGAAATTAACCTTTGAAAGACTTTGTAACCGTTTGCTCACGTAAATGGAATTAGTTAAAGAATCTGTAGAAGCCTTCTGTAAAAGCCTTTTGAAAATCTGTTAACCTGAGAGGAACTACCTGTTGTTATGTAAATCTGTTACTCCTGACAATTGTTCACTATTTCCTATAAATTACCATGTAAGACCTCATTGGGGCTTTTGAGACCAACGGAGAGGTCTAAGCCCCCTGAGCTCCCGCTTTGCCTATAATCTTTATAAACTTATAAAACTGTATCTTTGTCTCAGTGTATTCTTTTATTTCTTCCATTTTCCATTTCTCTCTATTATTTTCTTATCCCTTGCAACTCTACCAAAGGGATCCGGTTTTTTGCAGGGAACACTGGCCACGTTCCCCACACGTGGTAACAATTGTTTCTTTTTAGGCTTTATAACTATTCAATATACATGTTATTAGGTCCCTTTATTAGCAAATTCAATATCTACCTGGATACTTCTTCCTCAGAACACATTTTCTCTACATCTCCCACGACCAGAAATTTTATTTATTGTGTGTATGTGTGTGTGTGTTTGTAGTACTAATTCTATGGACCAAAATATAAAACTACTCTCATAACTGCATAACCTCACCTTGTATACTAGGAAATAAATAAGATAACAAAAAGACTGTTAGATTGTAAGATGCATTTCTGTTGGCTTCCTAAATCCAATCAATCAGACAACCCACTACTTACCCCAAAAGCCCAAGGCCACTTGGAATCATGGGCAAGACTTTTCTGGGTCAGATAAAATAAAAGGCCAAACTTGTGCCCTAACTTACTGCACCTCCCTCAATGCTCTGGCTTCTCACAGTTCTGCTGTACCAACCACTTTCTCTTTTAAGAATCTCCTAAATTGTGTTCTTCATTATCTCCTATGCCTTTATTTTTGCTTCATTAATTCCTACAATTGGTTTTCTCTTCATGGTTACCTGAAGGAGATTCTGTGGGTTTCATTGATTCCTGTCTGTTATTTCTGATTTCTTTCGAGAATTTAGCAAAAACTAGTGTATGTCAAAAATATGGCTTTTTATTTCTAAAATGTGTCAGCCAATTGTAGGCCTAACCTTTGACCTTTCCAACAAGAACTGCTTCTAAAAATTATAGAAGCCCTCATCTTTGGCATTGTATATCAATCCTGATTTGATGGTTCTTAATGACAAATTACTTCTTGTTTGTGATTTAGGATTAATGTGTGATTTCAATCTCAGGGGTCATAGTTTTCTCCATATTAAAAATTTCAGTCAAATTGCCTGACATCTAAGTCCTTTTCTTATCTATCCATCATTCTTTAACTAAGTGTGTTTCTACATTATTATTTCTACACTCATGGGCTCTTAGATTTATTTATTCATTCATTCATGCAAAAGGCCTCTAGCATTATTCTGGACCCTGTTATCTAGTATTATTTCTCATGTTATTATATATTTATTAGATTCACTTATATATTGGACAATGTAATTTTGAACTATATATTTTAGTTTAAATTTTATTAAACTAAATCTTACTGATCTGGCTTATCAGTATTACAGTTTACTTGTTAGTATACTGTTTTCCATTCTCAAGATCCAATAAAAACAATCTTGTTCTTGTGAGCATCTATTCAACCATATCCTAATTTGAATTCAGCTGTTTAAATGGTTGGTTTAAGTATTACTTCCTTTTGGCTGCTACTGCATGGAAATACATATTTTTTCTAAAACTCCTATAGCATATAGCATATAGAACAGTCTCAGATCTAAAATCTGAAGACGTTTATACTTTTAAGGTTTAAATTCTATCTTACTTCAAACAAATTAAGTTAGACCATTGGTTTTTGAATACTCATTACTATCAATTTTATCCTCAATGCATACACATCATGTCTGGGACAGAGACACATTTATTATTTATTACTCACAGTAAATAAGTGCATTGTTCCCCATCAGGGTTACCACTGAGATGATGCATTGAGAAGAAAGAGCAATTTTTCCACACAAAAGTACACAGGCACTCCAAAGGTAATGGGACAGAAAACAGTATCATTCTCTGCTTATAAGGGGAAAGAGAAAATTCTCCCATGTTCTGTCGGAAAATATTTCTTTGGAAAAGTAATGGACCTTAGTCCTTATTCAAATCCTTTGGTGTACACATAAAATTTTTCTGATGGCCAGAAAACTCAATATGTCTGAGCTTTTATAGCATAGACATATCTTCATATTCTGTGGCTTCATCTCTTTTGACATGTAAATATACAGAGAAATAACTTGCCAGGCTCTTCCCATGAAGGGCTCAACTTAGGGACCCAGTACAGGCTGTAACTGTATGAATCTCTCAGGAAGGTAAGGGAAGATTTTTTTTTTATTCCTTCGTATCAATGTGATTGATTAGACAAATGTCTAAAGATCTAATTCTCATGGTATATGAAGAGTCTCAGGATACTAACATTTTTGCAGTAGCACTCAGGAATCCAGGGAAATTTATTTTTCTACATGGATACAAACTACAAACTCATATGGCTTCAGTGTAATGTTCAATCTGACATCAGCCTTTGCTTTGTAAAAACACACCCCAAACATAGCATCGTACAATATCTGTAGGGTTTGACCAATCTAGGTTGCTTTTAGCTAATTTTGTTGGACTTAGTCATGTATCTGCATTTTGACTGATTTCTCATGTGTTCTCTAACTCCTCCTGAAACCAGAAGGTTAGCATCAGTAACCTTCTCAAGGAGATGGTAAAATTACAGGATAGCAAGCAAAAACTCCTAAACCACTTGCATTTCAGTCTGTGATAAGAATTTGCACACTATCACTTTCGCTTTGTTCTCATGGCCATAATAATTTAAATGGTTGACCCTGCATAAAATGCATAGCACTGAAAAATTATCTGGCACTTTCCCTGGAAGTAAGCAAAATAAGAGATGAATTAATATAGGAAAATACAGTAAGATAGGAGATGGTGGAAGACAGAGAAAATGGAGGATTTTCTTACAAAGAACCAATATATGATGTTTGAATTAGATTGAAGAAAAACGATCCTCAAGGACAAAAATAAAGAGATAGTGGTGGCGATGCTTGGTGATAGTACAGCAAGGATATTTGATTCATCTGTCATATTTGTTCATGTACATGTATGCACTTACATTATTTATCCTTTTCATACACATTTATCATCAGACCCAAAATTCGGTATTTTAGATTGTACTTATCTTTTAAAGTGCACAAGATTAAAATAAAACATCATCATTAAAGATTGGAAATACAAATATGCAATGATGAGATCATATACACAAAGAGAACTCTGACCAACAACCTCTACCTCAAGCAGTCCAAGAATCCAAACCACAACCCATGCAGCAATTAGCCTCAAAGCATCTGGATTTAGGCAATAACTGCAGCCTCCCTAATTTTTGCCCCCCACACCCTCCCATCTTCCAATTTAGGATCAACCAGAGAAAGCCAAATGCATTCCACTAATCAATCACACAGGATGACCTAGTTAGCCCATCTCCAGCTTCCCCAAGACAACAGCCTATAATCAGGGCACACTTGAAGCCTGCCCTGTTTTTCTACCATAAAGCTTTCACAATCCTCTGCCTCCCTTTGAGTTTTTGCCAAATCCAAGTGATGATACTGCCTTCCTTGTAAGCTCTGAAAAAAAAAATAGGCTGTGTTCCTTCTCATTTGTGTAGTGTTTATTTATTTCCATGACAATATATTATCAAGACATGGTTTTTAAAGGGGCAGTAAAATTTTTCCTGCTTAGGAAAATTGAATTTTACAATTAGTTTTGTGTCTTTAAAGAACAACAGATGAAAGTTATGCCAATAGAGGATGGGTAGGGCATTTTAAATGGCATATTACCTTCTAATATATTATTTAGAATAAGTCTTTCCCCTTATTCAATCAAACATCACTGCAACTATACATTTTTGTGAGTAAACAGTTCTATTAAATTATTTTAACTTCTATTGCTCGGAAGACTAGATGCTTATTTTTACTTTTAAGTGTTAAGTTATTTACTGAGGGTATCTATCAAAAATAGTATGGTTTATAGGGTATGTCTCTGGAATGTCTTAATTGTAGAGTACACGAAATCAAAAACTTACTTCAGATTTTTCATAATGTTTCACAGCTTGTCAAGCTAGGGCGACACTTACCATATGCACTAAATAGATTAGACTGATAATGAACCATGAAAAGTTATCTAGGCCACACTGTATTGCTTAGTGCATAATCATAAGTTAAGCATAAAGAAGAGCTTTGAACCTTTTGCATTTTTAGGACTTCTGAGGATGTTTCATGACTGCAAGTCAGTCTAATATATAATGGCTCTCACTAATAGGGAATCATTTCTGTAAAACTCTTCATGCTGCATGGCAGCAAGTTACTTTCAGTTTAATACAGAACTAGAGATAGGTTAGACATCTTTTTCTATGCCATTGTATGTACTAAACATTTTTGAAGTTAGGTATTAACTATTCTTGTTTTCCTTTCCCGTACCTAGGGATTTTATTTGCAAAACATTCTCTTATTATTTCTCCTTTGAAATATACTGTTTCTGTGGGTTTCTTGAATTTATAAGCCTTAAAGAGACACTGTGATTTATAAATGGTCCATTAGAGGCTTAATAGAAATAGTCTGATATTTTGATCTTAAATAGCATAATATTTCACAGACTATTGCTGCATAACTTTTTTAGCAGTGTGATCCGGTTAAAATATTTTCTTGTGCCAAAGATATATATGTTCATTAAAGATTTTGTAATTGTGTCTGTTTCCTTTTGGAATCATATACAATACAAAACAGATATTTGTTTTCTATTACCTATTGTCTATGTGACAATACATTTATTATAGCTACAGTTGATGGAATAATATATATAGGAGATAAAACAAATATTCTTTCAGAATTCAGCTTCAAAGATTATTAAAAGTAGATTTTCATATGCACAGCCTAAATCTTAGAACATGTTCTCTTAATTTTTACTATTTAAAATATTTACCTTTTTAAAAATAAAGAATGATTTTAAATGAATTTACAATATTTAATATACGTAAAGCTCTTACAACAGTACCAAAAGCCTGCGAGTACTATATAAATCTTTTCTGTTATTATTGTTTTGGTACCATTCTTATTCAAGACTATTTACATAGAAATTTCAGAATATTCACTAGCTATAAGGCATAATATCAGAATTTCAATATTATAACATTAGATGAAAAAGAAAGATGTTTGTGGCATATAAAATTGGTTTACCCATCACTTATAGGAGAATAAAAATATATCAAAACTATAAGACAAACAAGGTCCATAATCACACTGATGGTGGTCATTGCTTTTAATTTTGTGTGGTTCCTTCACAATTGTTATTATCAATCTCTTAAGAATCCAATTCTCTCTTAAAAACGAAATGATTCCAGTTGAGGTTGTATAATTGCTTTATACTCTTTTGTAATTACAGGCTATATACTCTTAAAATAAAAACAATCTTTTAGTAAAGAATAAAAGATATGACTGGGCCTTGACACAATAACCAGGGACCTTGAAGATATTTTTGCCTTTGTTTGTTTGCCTGAGTTTTAAAATATTTGTTACTAACCATAGTTTAAAGGCTAAGGATCTACATTTGTATATCTTGTCTCTGGAAGAAAAATATTGTACAATTTTATGAGTGCAATCACGGTAATTATTTGCACACCTGCCCCAGGACTCAAAGAATGAGAATAGTTTATTGAAAGATCTAAATCCCACTGAAAAGAGTGCGGCCTAATGGATGGCAAGGCATTATACCCTCGGAATTTTAAAAATGCTATTTAGAATCTCCATTCCAATAAATTAGGAACAAATAATATTAGAGTTTCAAGAACAAAAGTGAGCATATGACTAATGTTGACTTCCTTTGTCCGAGTAAAACCTTGGCAAATGGTATTTGAGCAGTTTAACTTGCTGCCTTTCACCACTCCCCTAACTACAAAATGGAACATTAACATTCTAAAATTAATGAGGTCACATATGATTGTCCTTGTCTTCTTTTATGGCTTTACTTTACCTAGGTTATGGATTCTGTGCTAGAAATTGTAATTGTTTTATGCATATAACAGGTGGCAAGTCATTTGAAAGGAGGGATATTCCTTTACATGTTAGCATAGTACCATTTGGTAATTTTATATGCTTACTATAATACATGACATGATGAGGATCTCAGGATTGCAAAATGACAAACTGTACAAAGATGAATATAATATAAGAGTTCAGGAATTGTACTAAAAGGACAAGTTAGTAATATTATGAATACTTTTCAGTAGGCAAATTAAGACTTTTCAGACAATATTATAAAATAGTTGGCCAGCAGACATATGGTTATTTCGGTTGCCAGAAACAGCTTAGAAATTCTCCCATGGAAAATTTATTTTTAATAACGGTATGATAAAAATAATATTGTTCCAGTTAGTGTTTAATTCAGCAACTATGGCAATGCTGCATAACCCATAGGTTTTATATATATATATATATATATATATATATATATATATTTGGCTGAATAATAAAGAAACTTGAGATACCAATCCCACACGAATGTACTCACTGCCACTCACTTGAGCACTATGGGGCATCCCCAAGAGATCGCAGAACAAATTTTAATTTTAAAATCACACTTTGTTTTGGTCTTTGCAAAAGTGATGTGATGAGATGGGACTTTCAGCTGTGGCCAAGTGAGGAGACTGACAAGTCCTCTCTTCAACAAGTATCTATAAAACTAAAGAAAATAAACAACAACTACCATTTTAGTGCTCAGGTATTAAGTCAAGAGCCTAAACCAATTGAGAAGCATTCCTCTTTGTAAAATTGCAGAACTTAAGTAAGGACAGTGTGAATCTGTGGCACTCAGCATGGAGTTGCTCTTGCAACTCCTACCTTGGTTGGAATGAGACTTCTGCCAGGATGGGGAAAACTATGAGAATTGGCATCATCTCTACCATGGTTAACAGGGGCCCATTTGACAAGCAACAATGAGCAATGCCTATGCCCAGCATTATCATTAGTGAATGTGACTCCTCTAAGGCAATCAAAGGCGGTGGGAAATAGCTCATGCGATTAGCCTAAGATTGCTGTCATCATCACAGAAACCTATCTCTTTGTATGTCTGCAATGGAAAAGAGAAAAGACCCAACCTGTTAACAAATCACTGACATACTCTGCAGCTGTCCAAATGTGCACAGAATAATGTAAAGGAACCAAAATAAAGTAATATCAAAGGTAATTTTAAAATCACTTGAACATTAAATATACTCTCTTACGCAAACAGATTCATTGACAAAAGTTGGAAGGATTATTGCCTATACTGTTTAAACACAACTTCTATGTGGTTGGCGGCTGATCACTAAGTTATGTGGAAAGAAGGGCAACCAAGAGTAAAAAAGAGTAAAGTTAGACTTAAATAAAAAAGGAAAAAATATTAAAAAAAAAAAGAAAGAAAGAAAAGAAAAGCTGGTTGCAGTGGTTCATACCTATAATCTTAGCACTTTGGGAGGCTGACGCAGGAGGATCGCTTGAGTCCAGGAGTTCGGGACCAGCCTAGGCAACAACAAGACCCTATTTCTACAAAGCATAAAAAAAATAGCTAGGCGCGGTGGCATTTACCTGTACTAGCTACTGTACTAGCTACCTGTTCCCAGCTACTCAGGAGGCTGAGGCAGGAGGATCACTCAAGCCCAGTAGTTTGAGGTTGCTGTGAGCTATGATGACCCCACTGTACTTTAGCCAAGGCAAGAGAGCAAGATCCTGTCTCAAACAAACAAAAAGCATAAAAAATTGAGAAGGGGCATCAGTAACTGTCATGTAGGGGAGACAGGTCATCAACTTAGCCCAAGAAAGTCACTCAAGAAAGGGAACCAAAACCAAAAACAAAACAAACAAACAAAAAAACCCAAACCACCAAATAAACATAAAACGGGAACATAAATAATTTTTGGGGGAAAATATGAGACTTGAGAGTCGATAAAATATATTACCTAAAATACTCGGTTTTCAATCAAAAATAAGAATGCAAAGAAATGGGACATTGTGACCCATATTTAGGAAAATAACACTATATGGAAATCATCCCTGTTCCCACAGAAATTTCAAATCAGCTCTTATAAATATATAAATAAATACTGTCATCTGATGCTTTAAACCTAAGACATTAGCAATTTATTAATTAGCTATCTATCCACATTATTATTCAATGTCCCCTACTTAAATCACCATATAAGAAATATAATTTAGAACTTAATTTTAAAAAATTAATTTTCCCCTAAGAACTAATATAATTTTTCCTTTCTAGCAAATTTAATTACACAGATGCTTAAGACTCCCAGTTTTATTTTTAGATTGGAAGCTCTATGTGTCACAATATTTAGAATAATAAAGAGTATAAAATTTTAATTCTTGTTTTGAATGCATAAGCAATTAATTTTGTAATACTTAAATTATTTAACCACATAAGGACACAATTTCTTAATCTAGAATTAATAATAACATAGTTGTGGAGATTTGCTTGGAATTAAATTAGAAACTATATGTGATAGGACTCTCTAAACCTCAAAGGTCAATTCACATATTAGTAATTATCACATTTTCAATGATTTAAATGTTTATGGCTTGTACCGGGCATTAGTGAATTGAAGTCCAGGTTGGCTGCCTGTTTTTACCAATAAGGTTGAATTGGAACACTGTCACGCCAAATTATTTACATACTGCCTGTGATTGCTTTTTCACTATGCCAGAACTCATGGAAAATTCATAAATTTAGTTTAAAAGAAAAAACTAGTCCACATTGTACCCTCAGATACAAATAAATTCCTTGAATGTCTAGAAAAATTTCTCGTATCTCCCCATGTTAGCCTCAAATTTGCTCTTCTCAAATAAAATTTAAAGGATGAAATGACATAATAAAGAATCAAATTCAGTGATTTTTAATAGAGATACGTCTACTACCTCAGATTAGTGCCCACTTCCACTTCAACTTATAAAACACATGGCTATTGGGAATACAAATTAATCCAAGTTTCAACTGACATACAGCCTTGCCTTCGAAGGCTATATTTTGCATTAAAGACAACATTAATGTATTTTCTTTCTAAGCTAAAAGCCCTGAAGAATCAATTGGTATAAGAGGCTGGGCCTTTTTCAAAAGAATCATCTGGGTTTTCTGGGTTCCATGGTCTGCATCACACTTACTACCTCAAAATCATCACCATTCATATTTTTTAGGGATACTTTGCATACACCTTAAATTTGAACTATGGGATTGTGAATTTTTCTAAAGAAATGTATACTCTGTGTATCATTTTATTTCTACTTTCTACCTAATTAAATAGGTTACTGCAATGTTTTAATGTGTATGAAAGGCAAAGTCTATTTCTAAATATTGCTATGTAGTCAAAGATTTTATTTAAGGAGATAGAAATAAAGCATATTCAATGACATGGCAAAGTATATATACAAAAGTAATCGAACAGTATTTTCTTTAATATAATCTATACACCAATTATAAAATATCCATAGCAATTTCCCCCAACATATCTAAATCATGAGTCTTTTGTTTGTACATGCTCTACATAGTGATTACACATTAAGATTAAAAGTGTTAATACTTTCATGAAATGGTTTTATTATATTAATGGTAATATCAAATATTTAAATTGTTGAAAAATTATAGCTAAAACACAAAGCTGTAAAAGGAGCTTATCTCTCTAATACAAAGATATAATTAGACATTCAATTATATATTCATTAAAATATTTTATGATCTTTCTGTAAATTAGAAAGTAATTACTTTTTAATTGTATTCTAAGATGTCTTTGCAAATTATAATATCTACATTAGGGATTAAAATTAATATTTGTTCCAAACCATTGGGCAAATTATAAAATCAAAGACTCGCACTTGTCTATTAATAGCTATATTCCTGATCGGAGGATTTATTATTACATACATTATTTATTTTCTTTAAACAAACTAAAAAAATAAGATTCAGGACTTACAGGGATATACTAACTGCCTCCCAATAAAGTGTTAACTCAGAAGCATAGATTTGCATTTCAAGAATTCTAGAGAATATGAAAATGTATATGTATTCATTTGCCAAATAATACCAAGAAGCAAATAAGTCACTATAATTTCAGACCTGGCATAATTAGTTAATGTGCTAAGTTCTGAACAGTTTATGAGTAGAAAATAAATTTGAAAATTATTGCTAGGATATTTGGGATATCAGCATATATTGTTGCTGTAAATCCCTGGTAATAGTGATATAGGTCATGATGTCTTAATGAATTCTAATCAGTTATATCCTTACAGGTTGATATCCACGTTAAATTAATAATAGCTTTTGAATGTTAAAAGTGTTTTAACAGCAATAACTTGAAGAACAGAGAGGTCAATAGATAATTAGTTGTTGTGGGGTAATCTTATAATTTTAGTCCACATAAGGATACTTTTGAGAGGGAAATGGATTACTATTAATGGTAATAGTGGGCGACAGGCATAGTCTGGACTGTCCTGCGTCAAACACAATATAATGT
Source organism: Propithecus perrieri (assembly GCA_963574695.1). Classification (NCBI taxonomy): domain Eukaryota; kingdom Metazoa; phylum Chordata; class Mammalia; order Primates; family Indriidae; genus Propithecus; species Propithecus perrieri. The sequence continues at coordinate 55,187 of CAUYRB010045888.1, read as the reverse complement.
TGTCTTATCTAGTTGCCATCTGAGGAGTTCTCTACAAGAAGCCTCATAAAGCCGTGTTCTCTATATCTGAAAGATTACCTATGTGGTCATTCATAGCTATTATAGTTTGATGTCACCTTTTTTTTTTTTTCTCTTTTCTGAGCCACCTTCAGGATGAAATGAGATTAATGCTACCATTAATAAAGCTGTTAGACAAAGCGATGCTTATTATTGCCATTTAGTTGTTATGAGTCATTGAAGTATTTTTTTTCCAAGGGTTATTATGACTTATTCAGTTAATGATTTTACATTTGCTATCCATTTCTAGTTTCTACCTAATTTTCTCTTCTAGTAAAGATTTCCGTAATAATTATCATGGCCATTTTACGAGAAACTTAAATGCTTTTTATCTAAATACAAGACTGATGGGAAAAACAAACTCTCCTGTGGATTATCCTTTTTGTTATACTCGCCTGCTAATTACTTCTAATAAATTTTATTTGGGGGAGATAATAAATTAGCAGGTTTTTTTTTTTTAAATAAACCACTTCTCATAAAAAGAATTCATTGGATTTCCCTGTATGTACTTTATTTGATGGCAAAACTTATATTTAGTTGAGTTAAATACAACCTTTTAAATAGTTTATTTAAATGTTATTAATGATTGACTATACTAAGCATCATACATATATATATGAGATCCACTATACATTATATATTTTTATATATATATATATACATATATATATATATATCTTTCTGTTGGGGAAAAACCTAACGCACAGAAGTATGTTACTGTACAGCTTAATAGACTGTGGAAAAGTGAACCACCACACAAATAAACAAGAGGAGTCGTACCTGATCCCAAAAGTTCCAACCTCAACTGATTGGGGTTTCATTCCCAAACAGAACCTCTGCCCTCCTCCACAAAGGAAATAGTAATTATCTTGACTTCTAAACCACTATAAGAACATTGTTTTCTTATTTATTTTTGTGTAAATGAATTACAAAGTATATTTTCTTTTGCTTTTTTACTAAATATTATATCTTGGTAATTCATATATGTAATATAATTTAAGGAGGAGGAGTGAAGATGTCTGACTAGACACATCAGTTGCCAGATCGTCTTAGAAAGAAGCAGAAGTTTTACATGAAAGAAAACATAGCTCAGGTGTAATTCTGAAAGATAAATGCCAGAACCTGCCAGAGATTCCATAGGAAGAAGTTGTGGAGCAGAACAAGAAGGAGCAAGATATCAGCAGAGATCAACCCCTGAAAACGTGGAGCCCCATGGAAAGGGTAGGTGGAGGTTTTTGTGTCTGCTTCGCTCACGCCTCTGGTAGTCGGCAGGCTCCTGAGCTGCTCAAGAGCTTTTCTACCTTTGGAGCCCAAGGGCTGCTGCCGTCAGTGAACTGGGAGCTTCTTGATAGCAAAGCATCAGGCTGCCAGACCCCTTGGGGGTCACTTCCCATCAGCACAGACCTGAGCGTCATCTGCGTCTTCACCCATTGTGTACTTTTGTCTTCCCAGGGAGCTTCAGCCCTTGAGTTTTCGTGTCACTTGTTCCCACACAAACATTTCCCAACTCCAGGTACAGTTTAGTTGTTTTTTTAATTAAGTTGTCTTGACCCAGATTTGAGGTCCTGGCTAGAGACCAGTCAATTCCCCTTCTGAGCAGCTGGTTAACTCTGCACTACAACCGCTTCCTTTATCAGGTGCTCTTAGTCTGAGTAACTATGCACCTGACCTAGTCACCGCAGGGTCAGGTACCAGAAAACCAGGGACAACTCCTATGTCCCAGAACTCACTGAAATTATTTAAATTAGAAAACCAACAGGGAGCCCACAAAACCTAATCAACCCCAGCTACTTGCCATATATGAACTGGTCCTACAGCTCCAGCTTGCTGTCTCTCTGTCCTGAGCTGCAGCTGTGTGTGGGCTTTCCACTTAGCCTTCTTCCTTTCAGAGTCATAAGCAACAAAAAAATTCTGCCTTTCATCTATCCCAGTGTTACTGTTACATGTCACCATCGGAAGAATTTTTAGATCTTATAAAACAATATGATTACATGTAGATGTAGTTTAATCATTCTTGTACAGTATTGTTTTAAAAATGTATTGAAATTTACTTGAATTATAATATAGATATCTGTTTTGGTTGTTTTTATTTAGGGTGATTACAGTTCATTTTACTAAGCACATTCTTGACGGTACATAATATTTTGGTGCATACGTGTATAAATTTCTGTAGTGTATACTTAGTGATAAGGTTATTTTACTATTTTACCTTTAGTAGTCAACTTTCCACAGTTTTCCAAGTGAGTTTTTAAGCGATTGTCACTCACATAAACAGATGGTAGTTGTTATTGCTCTATGTCACTTTATATTCATAACTTCATTAGCTTTAGCAATTCTTGGGGGAGTGGGTATTAGTATCTCACATTGCCTTAATTTTTACTCCCTTGATGACTAATGCAATTATGTCCCTTTTCATATGTTTATATTAAATTAGATATCATTTACGAAGTGCCATTTCAAGTCTGTCAACCATTTTTCTATTGGGATTTGTGTCTTTCTTTTATTATTTAGTAATTCTTTACATATTAACATGTAGCCTTTTGTTTGGTATATGTGTTATAATTATGTACTTACCTTCCATGGCTTCCCTTACCTTTTTTTCTTGCATTAATATTTATTAATAAACAGAACTTCATTTTAATGTCAGCCAATTTATATTTTGTTTAAAGCTTGCTTTTATAGTTTCGTTTTAAAGAAGCGTTTTCTTCCCTCAAAGTCATGAAAATATCCTCACGTTATCTTCTAGAAGCTTTATTATTTTCACCTTTACATTCATATCTTTAGGTGATAAAATCAGTTCTCATAAAATGAATACGTTGGATTTTCCTATATGTATTTTATTTGATGGCAAAACTTCATTATGAAGTTTTTGGGGGAGGAGGAATTTTAAAGGTTAATTTCAATTTCTTTCATTATAAGATACTACCTACATATCAGATTTCCTATATTTTCTGTGTTAGTCGTGATAAATTATGTTTATCCAAGATTTGATAAATATGTTCAGTTAATCAAAAGTGTGGTTTATCATCAGATATGTTATCTTATAATCTTTTTAATGTGTAAAACGTTTATAATGATAGTTCCCTTTTTACTCATGGCACAAGTTATATATTCTTTTTGCTCTACCAAATTTGTTGTTTATCAATTTTATTAGTGTTTGCAAAAAATTAAATTTTATCATCCATCATATTGGATGTATTTTCTACTTTATGAATTTCCACTCTTAGCTTTATTGTCTTAGTTCACTTTCTCACATAGTTGAGATAAATTCCTAAGAGTCCTCTCTCTTTCTCTATCTCCAGAATTTGTCACTTGTCCTCTTAAATTCATAATCCACAAAAAGTGCACTTGTAATTTAAAGAACTCAGTCTTAACTATACCTTAAACATCCAACACCCCACCTCCATTATTCACCTTGTGTAACTACGTAACATTAGTTTATTAACAAGTTATTTATCATTATTTTAAAGGTTTTCTTGCCTTTCACAGGACTGGAAACCACTTTTTTCCTACTCGGGCTAATATGTACATTTCCTACTGCTTTCAGGCCTAATCTTCACTGATTTCTTCAGATTCACTGTGATACCCTGCACCCCGCTGCTGTAGCGCTCTACAGATACATATAATTGTAATACTAATTCAATGTCCTATAATTCTTGATTTTCTTCTCTGAATTTCCCAGTAAGGACTAAATTTTATTAATCTCTCTGCTATTATTTCAATGTGTCCCTTCCAAAATTCAACTGTTGTCAATGTGATAATTAATATTAAGATGTGGTGCCTTTAAGAGGTAATTAGGCCATGAAGGTACCTCCCTTAGTAAATGGAATTAGGGCCCGTATAAAAGAGGCTTCCTGTAGCATTCAGCTCAACTGCCTTCTCACTTTTCTGCCTTCAGCCAGGTAAGGAAGCAGTGTTCCTCCTCTCTGGAGAATACAGCCCTCACCAGACAACCAAACCTACTAGTACCTTGATCCTGGACTTCCAAGCCTCTAGAACAGTAAAAAAACTAAATTTCTGTTCTTTGTAAATTACTCAGTTTCAGGTATTTTGTTGTAGCAGCAATCAAATGGATTAAGGCACTCTATTCTTAGCTCATAACAAAGAGCCAGGGAGATAGATTAGGCTTCCTAAATATGTTTTAAATGAATTAATAAATGAATACTCTTTTAGTATTTGAATACATGAAAAATACTGGCATTACATATTTTTACATTCATATTTTCAGAATTTATTAAAAATATTCTTTTTGAAATTTTATGACATTCTCTTGCTTCATGTTTAATATATTAATACTTTTAAAACTGGGTGGAAATTTCCAATTTTTTGATTAGTTTTTTGGAGATTAAATTTTAAGTTGGCTATTTCCTGAGGATTTATAAGCATATATTTTAATTCTTTGAGTAAACAATCCTTAAAATGTAATGTATGTTGTTTGTTTGCTTCAATTTCTGTGAAAGATTTCTCTTTTTGGTAGAGTCTGGCTTTATAGCAATTTATCTAACTTTTAATCTCATATTTTAACTATATATATGCAAAAGAGGGCCTTGTGGTCAGTCAAGCTTTCAGGGAAAATATGTATCCCTAACTATTTACAGATACTTTGATTTATAATGAACCATTACTTATTTATTCAAAAGGCTCACTTCACCAGAGACTGTCTTGGAATAAATTGATAAAATTAATTTGCAAGACTTAAAACTAGAACGTGGGTTGTGGGAAACAACAAACACTCTATATATCTTTACAAATACCTAAGATTTTCAATAATAATTTTAATTGCTTATATACTAATGAAAACATACATAAAAATATTATATGAGCTAAATTTACTTCATTTAGACATTTCTTTTCCTCTAATTACTTTCTGGTTTTTATGTACATATATTGTTGCTCTAAAGACCTAAATCATTGGCTTTTTACTTAATTGGTCTTCTTAATATTTCAGATAAACAGGAATCAAGGTCAGCCTTTTTTTTTTGAAACTATAATTATGTCATCTTTAATTTTTTACCACAAAGCTTCAAAGCTTCTAAGTGCACTGACTTATTATCTATGTGTTCCATTATAGATTGAATATTATTTCCCATCACAAGAGCAACAATAATTCATTCAACCTGTTTTTACTTTTTTCCATTATAAATGCATGTGCATTTTTCCATTCTTATTGTCCATTTCATTTATACTTCAATATCACCATATTGAATAATCAATAATATTCAAGACAGATCAAAAGCTTTATTTTAAAGAGTAGGTTATATACTGGCCCTTTTTAATTTGAATCCAACTTCACCTCTAATCTGTTTTACAAAATAAAAACAGAAGGAGGTAAAGAAAGCAGACTATTGTTTAAATATTGAAGACCCAGATAATAGAATTGAAAAGAAATACAGAAATGCTAAGGTTAAAAATTTTTAAAAATCAGAATATACATGTCTCCTTGCTTGTCGGTGTTCTATAGCAATCAACTTACGTTGGAAGTTTTTCTTCCCTCATCTCAGTGCAAAGTTATTACCTTCTTTTCCCAACCCATCATGAAAAAAAAATTGATACCTCTTCCCTCAAATTATATCATTTTATATTTGTCCCCAAGTATTTACAGACTCTCAAAAATTGATGTCTAGTTAATGTCTCTTCTCTATGGATAAATAGCATATTATTGCAATTTTATTTTATTACCATAATGACAACTGCATAAAATTATAAATTATAAGTTAAACAAAAAATGACTTGAACAATTTTGTAATAATCTTTTCACCAGTTATGTACTCACATGTAGATATGATATGAATGTGCTATGTGAACCTCACCATAGCTGTTATTTTAATAATTCAAAGTCTTATATATTATTGTTAAACAAAAGTAGTTAAATAGTCTACTTGCACTTAGTAACATTTTAAACTCTGTATATTTTACTGGTTCAAACTTTGATGTTATTAACAGAGTGTAGTAAAATGTCTTGCAAATAAGTTTTGAAGTTTGTGCCGATGAAAGCTCCTACTTACTAAAGCTTTGACAAGTGACTTAAATTTTTAAATCATAATTTCTTCAGCCATAAAAGAAAGCTGAGGTATAAATTTCTTTTTGTTAATTCTCTGAAAGGTTTTGTTCAATGTAGTACACATTGATCCATAAATGTTGACAGGACTGTTCCAGCTCAGTTTTCTGATACTGAATGTCCTACAATTAAATTCAATTATGACACTAATTGCAAAATTATTGAAGACCCTCCCAAGTTAAGGGTAAAGTTCTTCACAAGACTGCCTCCATTTCAGACACCAGCCTCAAGTCTTAGAAGATATCTCTACTACTTACGGACCAACTAAAAATTTGGGGCTTCCCGCATTTTGCTCAGGTTTTACAATTTGCTATTACAGAATGACTCACAAAACTTGCTAAAAGCACTATATTATAATTGCAGTTTTATTATAAAAGAGAGAGATCAAGAACAGCCAAAAAAGAGACACATAGGGAAAGGTTTGGGGAAGTGGGGAGCAGAGCTTCTATGTCCTATCCTCATAGCATCCAGCTGTACCACCATCCAGCATATCAGTGTGTATACTAACCAGGAGTCTCCACTGAGCCTCAAGAGTACAGAGCTTTTATGAGAGTTTCATTACATACATAAGATTGATGTAATTGTTGGTCACATGATTGAACTCAATCTCCAGCCATGGAGGTAGGGCTGGCCCAAAGTTCCAACTTCAGCATCATGCTATTAGTCTTTCTGATGTCCATTGCCAATGCTGAAGCTATCTATGGGTCCACCACCAGTTACCTAATTAGCATAATAAAGGCATTCCTATTACCTAGACTATTCCAATAGTTTTCGAAACTCCTTGCAAGTAACTGAGTACAAATGTCAGATATATTTTGTATTATATAACAGTACGTTGCTTTAAACCTTGCTACACCTGATCTCTGTGAATATATTTCTAACTATATAAACTATACAAGACTTTTCAAACTTTCTTCTCCCTGAGATTGTTTAGGTAAATTAAATTTTTTCAGAAGTTGTGTTTATTTGGTGTTTGTTTATATTGTTTTCAAATAGTTAAAAATATAAACATTGAGGCCTCTTTTAAAAATCTGCTGCCTTTATAGATATGCTGCCTTTTCAATCCTACTATTACTTATAGGCACTTCCTTCTTTTTGCTTTATCTATTTTATGGGTGATAAATATACTTTTCAGAGAACCACTTTGACTTTGATATTCTAGATCTTTGTTGGTCATTTGGTCTAGATCTTTTTGGCTCATTTTTCTCATACTTTTAAAATTTTTTAGGTTGTTTTCCTTTCTATTCTAACTTCTTATATTAGACACTTAGATTTTTGATTTTCTGCTTTTGTTTTCTCTAATATCCATAAATATGTTTAAATTTCCAATAAACTTTTGCATTTGAACTATTCTACAGGCTTTAATATATATTATTTTAAATAGTGGTCAGTTTTAGTTCTTTTTAAATTTCCAATATGATTTCTTCTTTGATTCTGAAGTTATTTAGAAATGTGTACTTTCTGTTTCTAAATGTGGAAGTTTTTAATGGATGTTTTTCTTATTGAATATCTGTTAATTTTTTAATTATATCAAGGTTAGACATTTTAACTACATGTCACAGATTTTGAAATTCATTGAGAATTGATTTATGAACTTATCTATGTCTAAGGTTTTTGATTATTCAGTGAGTTCTGAAGAAGATTGTCTAGTGTCTAGTTTGGTGTAGTGTCCTCTATATGAGAATTAAATAAAAGTTGTTATTGCATTATTCAAAGCTATATATTTATATATTTTTTCTTCTAGAAATGTTCTTATATTTAAATATATTTCATATATATTCTACATATCTTATTATAAAAATGAATTTCTCAATTTTGTTCCAGATTTTTCACAGTATTTCTATATGTCATATTATATTTTGAATGTTATTTTCTTAGATTCATACACATTTTTATGTCCCATTCTGTTTTCATTTTCTTTGTTGGTTTTTTGAATGATTGAGTTTTAGATTGTTTTATTATTATCTTATTACTTTTACCTTGTTAATTTTAATATAATCATTTTTCTCTAATGATTTGCATTTTATACATTTTTCTAATATTTTAGAGGTAAAACTTAAATTTTACCATGCATATTTGAAAATCTCAAAAAATATTTATTTTTAAACCCCATTCCAAATTCTACAAAGACACTAAAATATTTTTAGTTAAATATACACCTTCCTACTTATATGCTAAAGTTTATCTGAATAAGTCTTTATTTAACCCTTAATTTCATAACTTTTGTTGAGTACACTATTTAGATTGACTATTATTTTCTATAAGCAAATTAAAGATATTATTTTATTCATGTCTGGCATTTTTAACAATTGTGTACCAAAGATAAAATATCTTTGGTAGATGCAATAGTTTTCCTTCTAGCTGATTTTCTTTTGATCTTCTTCCCTTTGGTGTTTTTTAGTTTTGCTATCATAAATTAAGCTCTGGACTACTTTTTATTTTAATCCTTCTCTTACACATCATTTCTTTGTCTTTGGATATATATCTTTCACTAACTCTTTAAAAAAATGCAGTCATTTTCTTGAATATTTTTTCTTCTTTATTTTATTTTTTAATATTTTCTCCCTTACTGTCTCTGCTTAGCATATATAGGATCTTCTTATTTTATCTGCAATGTCTCTTAACCTTTCTTTTCTATCTTCTATCTGCCGGTTATATTCTGGTAATTTCTTCAGATCTAATTTCTCATTTATCAATTCTGTCTCCAGCACTGAAAAAATTTGTTTCATTCATCCATTGACCTTTTATTTTCAAAAAACTTAATTTATTAGTTCTGGAGCTTCATTTGAACTTTTTCTAATTTAACCTATTCTTTTAAGTAAGCTCTAATTACTCGCTCATTTTTGTTACAAGATGTATCTTTCTTTTATTACATATTTTATATATTTTTTAAATTTTGTATTCTGTATTTCATAATTCAAGTATTTAAATTTAACCTGCTTGTTGTTTTTGTTGACATGGGTCACGTGTAGTTTTTTGATGTTTTTGTTTTATTAATTTATGTATTTAACTGTGAATAATAGTTGATTTAATATTTAGAAATTCCAAGAACCCAGCTTAGGGATGTCTTATCTTCATAAACATATTGTTTGTTTCTCCTAAAAATCATCTAGACCTTACCAACATAGGTCTTATAAAACCTTCTAACATACCAGCATAATCCAGGAGTCTCATATTTAGGTTGCTCAATTTTTGTAATAGTATGCACCAGTTTTAGAGTTTGATTCTAATTTTGATGCTGGTATCCCCTACATCCTGAACAACACTGGAAAAGATTAAAATATAATTGGTACAAGATAGAAGTTTATAAAATCAATAAACTAACCATCAAGTGAAAAAGAAAATATTTCTCTCTCAGAAGAGAATTAATTTTTATTTTGTTAGTTTAGACAGATAATGAGATAAATACATAGAGTATATGTAACATAATAGAATATGTATGTATATAATATATAACAATATGCACATGTATTAATATGCGTAATGTTATGTAATATTTTACGTATGTACTATATATGTAATATATACATTATATATAAATCAAAGAAGTAAAAGGAATGATGAAAGCAGTTCATATACATCTTTTTTTAATGCTTGCATTCTTAAGGCTTTAAAATATTCAGGAACTCTTGATTGCTCTCCCTGCATTCTGCCATGTAGAGATTTGTAAGACTTTCTGGGGTACTCTCAAATCTGGTCTACTTAATTTTAGTGAGTTATTACTATTTCACTTTTCTGATACCATGATGAATGCCTCACTTTTTTACTAAAGTATAGCGTTTTCAGACTGCAGTGAGAAGTGAACCACAAGTGTTCTAGTGTTCTGAGAGCACTCTAAACTTATTAGAATTTCTACAGTCTCTCCCATTCAATGTTCTGAATCTTAGCATTCACACCAAGAATTTATTCTATTGTTCATTTTCTCTTTCTAAAGATTGTGTTTTCACATCCTTCTAAGATATCTCTCCTTCAAATACCCAGAAGAGAAATTAAAAAAAAAAAATGACAACAGACATCTCTTAAATTATACTGCATTTTTCTCTACCAGGGTACATGTGATATAGGCACTCTGCAGAGTACTCTGACAATTAATATTTTAGATTTCAAAAAGTCTTTGCTATTTGAAGAAGCTAGATCTTTTAATGCAAAATTTTGATTTTAAAACTATGGTTTTTATTATGAGATCAAAAGAAATCTATTTAGGCCGGGCGTGGTGGCTCACGCCTGTAATCCTAGCACTCTGGGAGGCCGAGACGGGCGGATTGTTTGAGCTCAGGAGTTCGAGACCAGCCTGAGCAAGAGCGAGACCCCGTCTCTACCAAAAATAGGAAGAAATTAATTGGACAGCTAAAAATATATAGAAAAAAAATTAGCCGGGCATGGTGGCGCATGCCTGCAGTCCCAGCTACTTGGGAGGCTGAGGCAGTAGGATTGCTTGAGCCCAGGAGTTTGAGGTTGCTGTGAGCTAGGCTGACGCCATGGCACTCACTCTAGCCCGGGCAACAAAGTGAGACTCTGTCTCAAAAAAAAAAAAAAAAAAAAATCTATTTAGATACTTAATTTTGTCTTCTTCATATTTTCTGGATAATTTGTGTCCTCTTTTTCCTGGGACAATAAAACTTAGACTCTAAGTCTAACTTTGATGGTCAGAACCCTCTAAGCAAACAAACAAAAAACCCTAAAGCTAAAAACAAATCATTTTTAATGATAAACATATCATTAATCATCCAAATATCATCATGGATAAAAATTATGATCATGTAATCTCTTTGCATAATACTCAACATCGGTTTCTCTTTTCCTGTAAAGTACAGTGAGCATCCTATAAACTTGTATAAAAATTCTTTAAACTTGATCTGTTTCTAACTTATCTTTTTAGGACTTTCTCTACCACCTTTTCCCTAATCCTCCCTGATAGATCTTACTCTCTGAATAGACAAACTTGCATGCAGTTCTGGAAAATAGCAGGCTATACTTCTGAATGTTACTTTTGTAGTATCATTTTTTCTGGACTACGTCTACAACATTTCACGTCTCCAACTTTCCCATGAACACGTACTCATCTTTGAAAACTCAATGCTATTTTATTTACTTCAATGAAGTCTTCACTGGCTTCCTTAAATAAAATGAACTATTTTCTTTTTTTTCTAATCATCATCTGCATAGCTCTGTTTTTAGTTAATAAAACGTGTCCTTGCACTTAAAGGTTGATATGCCTCTCTCCTTCTAGTAGGCTATGATGAATTTGAGGCTGGGAGAATGTCCTCGGTGGCATTATATTAATAAGACAAAGTACACAGCAAGCCCAACATCATTAATAGATATATGTAAATGTATGCTAAATTTTAAAAGATAAATGGTGTCTTTTGATTAGTCAACTGTTGTGGTTTATTTCCTTTTAATTAGAGATGGAAACACTTCCTGGAAAATTAGGATTTTTTTAAAATTTTGTTATATATTTCAACAGTAATGCACATGAAACTCATGATGATGAGAAAAGTAAGTGAATACAGGAAAGAAGTGCCCTTCTACATGTAATTAATTTACTTAACTCTTTGACTGAATATTGAAAATGCATCTCCTAGGGGATTTTTACAGGAAAAAAGTGTAATTACTGATTATAATAGAAAAGATCAGGAGATGAGTGTATATTTAATAATTGCATACAAATTGTCTCATTGCATACATGTTCTGAAAATGTTTCTTAAATAAATCAGCACCGTATTTATTGTTCATTGAAAATATTCTATACTTTATTTCTTTGCCAAAGATGCAATATGATATTATTATAGAAAACTAATACCTAAGATTTCTGGTAATCTCCAACTGGAGGCAAAACTATAATTAGAGATATGTAAGTACAGTATCATAGTACCTGGGCTTACAGAGTTCAGAATTCTTGGATCTCAAGAGCATCATGGATTCTAATTACCTTCTCATTGTTCATTCTTTTTTAAGCATATTCTATCTTCTCCAATCCTTCTCTATTTTTTTTCTTTATTTTTAGCAGGGCTAAAAATCCTTATGAGAAAAATTTCAGGGGAACATAAAATGATAATATAGAATCTGAAAATATTAATAAGAAAGACTAAAAAGACCTGATTCCTGAAAGCTCAGTCTTAATTGTTCATTGAAAATGAATCACAGTCAGGGGTATTACCTCAGAACTGTGTAATATTTAGTAGAAAAAAATTACTCATGAATGAATCAAGGAAATAAAAAGAATAATAAAAGTAGTTAGTATACATCTGTTTTTGAAAATTTAATTCTCATAAGAAATTAGTCATTTTAATTATGTGGTTTGTGTAAAAAAACTTCAGTTTTTAATTCATTCAATAATTTTTTCACTATTTAACCACTTCAAAAGCTATTTTACCATGTTATTTTCTTTTATTTGTGTGTACTATATTAACATTGCTATCATTTCTCTTCATTTAATATCATTTTATTCTTTTCATTTTATATATCATTTATTAAACTATGATAACATCACTATCCATGCACAGTAGCCCTCTGTATAAATTAGCCCTTTGGAAGAAAGGCTTGCAAATTCAGACAATATTTTCACAGTGTTATAAATTTGTGATCACTGCCTTGGAAAAAAAGGACTTTTCTTGATCATTTTAACTCCATGTTATGATGGACTGCTCCATGGGGAGAACCTATAGCTCACAACTTTATTTAAAATTTATTCTCTAAAAATGGCCATAGATGAAAGTGACTACTTTTATTTCAAGTCTGTAGTTTTAAAGAGATACTTTGAGAGGCTATGGATGTCTGTAAAGTTTACTGCACGAGGCAGGAAAATACCTTAAGAATGATAGAATGAAGGTTGTAGTGAGGAGTTTGGGAAAGGAAATTGCTTCTAATTTCCTGCCCATTCATATAGTTCTACAGATACTGTGTCTTCAGCATTGCTCTTCATCTCTGTCTCGAAGAATTTTCTACATGTAGGTGTCACTCCTTAACTTTCATGACACATACAGATGATATTTGGAAGAAGTGCATACTCTTTTCTCAAGAGTCACTTTCCCAGAATTAACTGTTTAAAACACATTTTATACATTTATGTGTGGCTATGTATATATGTATCATTATATACGTAGAGAGAGATATTTTATATATGAAGGAAAAGAGATGGCAGAAGGAAAAAAGAATTTTCATAAAAATACTCTTTCTTCTAGAAATGTGAGGACATATAAAATGATTGCAATATCTTTACTGTGTTTTATGCATCATTAGGAATAGCTTGTACTACTGACAAACACTAAGTAATCCTTGACCTGAGAGATTACAAAAAAAAAAAAAAAAAAAGTTCTTTAGTTGGGAATCCCATCTTCTATGTTTCTGTGTTTACTCTGAGGGTCTGTGAATATAAAATCTTTAGGCCTTGAGTAGATATGGTGATTTTATGTTCTGTTCAAAATCGTTTTAATCACTGAGTGTGTTGTCTAGGAAATATAGCAAGAAAAAGGAAATAAGATTTATTAAAAGCTCATTCTGTAACAGAAATGTAACTAGTGGTTATCGCTTCACATTGGATTATGGGTGATATTTATGTTCTTTATTCTGTTGTAGAGTTTAACAATTTCCTCCAATAAACATGTAATCATTTTATAATTAAAAATAAAACTATATAAAATTTTAAAAAGCTCATTCTGACTCAAAAACACATGACTTTGATTTATGATTTCAAGTGAAAACTACTCAGTATCTCATATACTATATATATTCCATACTCAAAAGGAATTGGGGATGGGAGTCAAGAATTTCCATTGTTCTCTATCAACTTAAAACCAAGTACCTTCATCTGATTCTCATCTTCAGAATACCCAATCACTTCTTCTTAACAGTTCTCATTATGAAACTTTTAGACCACTTCACTTGCTATAAATTTATGATTTCTCCAATTTTACTATAAAATTAAAATATCCTTGAAAAAAGCAATTCAACAACCTTGCCAATTCCTGAACTTCCTTCTCAGGAATGGACTACTTTCTTCCAGTCACCAACTTCTATTAAATAGAAGCATATCTGAAACTTGTTGTCACTTACTGCTTTAATTTCAAAATCTTGAACATTTATATATATATTTTCTCTTCCCACGCTTTCTTATTCAAAACAAGTTACACCCTCATTCCACTATGCATGATCATTGACTAGATATAAATATATCATCTTTCCATTTTCTTTGTTTATCAGAACTGTAGGGTAGAAAAATTTTCCTCTCTATCCTCTTAGGGTCTCTGCCCATAAGAATTAAACTGACATGAGACAGATTAACAGGAGAAAAGCATACTTTTTATTTCTGATATGTTTTATGTGACATGTGAAGACTCATAAGAAAAAGAAGGTCAAAGAAGCAGTTAGCATTGAACACTTACATACTAATTGCACAAAGAGTAGTAAATTATGAAAACATGACAACACACAAGGGCTTGGTCTAGAGCAGTTAATTGTGGAAAAGTAACTAGGAAGGTAAGAGTTAATTTAACAAGATATATTCCTATAGATATTTTTTTGAATTTAATTCCCTGTCTTTGGTGATAGTAATGTAACTTTTCTCCTGAAATGAGGAGGACATTTTCCATATGGAGGTTTTAGCCTCTGCTTTCCATAAGAAAAAGGAAAGATTAGAGTACCCTTCTTGCAAATGCTGTTCTTTAAATACCTTTAGCTCAAAATAGCCCTTAGGCCTAAGAGGCATTTTGGGGGTGGTATATTCTGCCATTTTCCAAAACTCATCTCTACACTGTTTTTTTTTTTTTTTTAATTTGGAAAAGAAATTCCTATTTATCTTAATTGAGTATGCAAATTGATCATCACAAATCAACTCTCGAAGAACCATAAAATATGGAACTTTATCATTGTTACATTGAATATACACCTTTTGATCACATACTTTGTGATTACAAAACAAAGTTTCCCACATCTGTCCATGTGAAATTGTCATAGTCTTAATTTCATTGATGTGTCCTTCTTTTCCATCTTACCTTTATTTCTAAATGTAAGAAGTAAGTAGTTCTCCGCTTGAAAACATACTAGCAAAAATTACAAAATGTGGTTCTTGCTCTATCTAGCTATTACCTTTATTTCGTTACTTATTGATATCCCTGAATAGAAACTAACTAATGAGAATGATTCAAATACATGCTGATAGCATGCTATCGCAAAAGCTGTGTTGCTCCTCCTGAGGTTTTTCTCTTCACTCCTATGTGGGGCAGATGGAAACTATTACTAGGTGTTAATGTCCTTGAGAAACAACCTTTGTCCAATAATAAATGTGAGTTGGAGAATATATTCCCCTACTTTCCTGACCCTGATGTGGGAAGACTCTTAGGCATGTTCTACTTTGTCTTCCACAGTTCTTTAGCAGATGGTCACTTGACCAGAGCAGTAACCTTCTCAATGATATTCCCTTAACAGACTTCTGTCTTCCATCCTCTCTCTTAAAAGTGCTTCCTGAGATCAAACACAAAATAAATTACATCTTTGATTCTTTCAAAAAAAATATTAAAGTACTAAAACACTGTCTGTATTGATTAATGAGGAATTTTTACATTAAAAAGCAATTTCAATATTTTGAAAAAAAATTTTAAAATGAATTGTGTTGAAATAAGTTCTCATTGTAGATAACACTTATAGGCAGTTGCCAAGACATTGAGATGATACAATTATGTACCCAGAGAGTAGTTATGTTTTCAAATAAGTTTTACATATTTATGTTTTTATAATAAAATATTCTCAAAGATTCAATCACAGGTGAACTAATATACTTCAAGGAAACCCTAGAGTGACTATGTAAAATACAATTAAAGACCAGTCTGTTTCCATCATTGATAATTCTAATATCATGTGTGTCTGTTATAGCATTTACATCATACTGCATTTTGACTACTTGTGGCTTTTATTTTTTATTAAAAATACTACATTTTTTCCTACCTCAGCAATTTGATTACAAAAAGTAAAAAAAGGAAGTATTAGGAAATGTAAACATTGAGACAGTTTTAGAGTTAACAGTATCTTGCTCTTTGCTCTGCTTTCCTGCTGCCTCAGTTTATATTTATCCAGTCTCTAATTTCGACCAAATTAATAAAATTTAATTAGATTCCACAGAAATCTGAACAATAGTTGACGATGCATCATGAATTCTTATCAAAGATTCTTATGAAGAAAGTAATGGAATTATAAACCACTGAGAAAATAAGTAGGAAAAGTTTTACTCTACCTCAGGACTAATGAGCCTGCAACTTGACTTATGTAGTTTTCCAAAGATCTTGTTCCAAGATGTTAATATTTGAAAGAATGTTTGCTTTTTTGTAAATGAACAACTATAAATAATAAAGTAGCACATTCTCTATTTATAAAACATACTTGGAGTTGGCTGCTACTAGTCACTTTGCTTACAAGTGTGTATTTGTGTTTGTCAGCACATGTATGATGACAAACACATTATAATTTTTTTACACATTATAATTTGGAAAAAGAAAAAGTTAAATTATCTTTGTTTACAAACAATATCTTACATATTAAAAAACCCAAAATATTTCAACAAAAATCTGTTAGAACTAATAAATTCAGTAAAGTTGCGGGGTACAAACTCAATATGAAAAAATTAGTAGCATTTTTATGTGCAAATAATGAAACATCTGAAAAAGAAATCAAGAGCACAATTCAATTTACAATAGCTAAAAATATTTAGGAATAAAATAACCAAGAATATGAAAGATCTCTATGCTGAAAACTATAAAACGTTGATGAAAGACATTGAAAAAAGGCACTAATAAATGGAGAAATACTTTTTAATAGATTGGAGAAATTAGTATTGATAAATATTGAAACATCTGTAAATTTGATACAATCCCTATCAAAACACCAGTGGTATTCTTTACAGAAGTAGGAAAAAAAAAACAATTTTACAATTTGTATAGAACCACAAAAGACTCCACATAGCCAAACCAATTTTGAGCAAAAGAACAAAGCTGGAGGCATCATACTACCTGACTTCAAATATGCTACAAAGTAACCAAAATAGCATGGTAGTGGCATAAAAAACAGATGCATAGACCAGTGGAACAGAGTGGAAATTGCAGAAATCAATTCACATATTTACAGCCAATTGATTTTTGACAAAGGTGTCAAGAGCACACAATACGGAAAGGACAGACTCTTCCATAAATAGTTTTGGGAAAGCTAGGTATACACATACGGAATGATGAAATTAGACCCTAATCCCACACCATATAAAAAATAAACTCAAAATAAAGACTTAAAGGTAAGACCCAAAACTATAAAACTACTAGGAGAAAACACGGAATAAAGCTCAAAGACATGAGTCTGGGCAATGATTTTTTATATGACCCCAAAAGCACAGGCAGCAAAAGCAAAAATAGACAAATGGAATTACATCAAACTAAAAGCTTCTGCACAGTAATAGAAACAATTAACATAGTGAAGAATCAACTACAGAATGAGAGAAAGTGTTTGCAAACTATACATCTGAAAAGGGGTTAATATCTAAAATATATAAGGAACAACTCAACAGCAAGAAAACAAAATAACCCAATTTAAACAAGGACAAAGATTCTGAATAAACATTTCTCAAAAAAATATCATGCAATAGGTATATGAACAAATGCTCAACATCAATAATCATCAGGGAAAAGCAATTTAAAACCACAATGAGATATCACCTCACACCTGTTAGAATGGCTATTATCAAAAAGACAAAAAAGTAGCAGGTGTTGGTGAGGATATGGAGAAGAAAGAACACTTGTGCACTGTTGTTCAGAATGTAAATTAGTATAGCAATTATGAATGACAGTGTTGAGGTTCCTCAAAAAATTAAAAATAGAACTGCCATATGGTCCAGCAAAGTCACTACTGGTATATATACAAAAACAAAATGAAATAAGTATATTGAGGGAATATATGTACTTCCCTGTTTATTGTAGCATTATTCACAATAATCAAGATATGGAATCAACCTATCAAGGGATGAATAGATAAAGAAAATGTGGTATGATATACTATTCAGCCATAAAAAGAAGAAAAGTCTGTCATTTGAGACAAACTGAATTAACCTGGAGGACACTGTGTTAAGTGAAATAAGCAAGGACAGAAAGACTAATACCACATGATCTCACTCATATGGATCTACAAAAGTTGAACTCATAGAAGAGAGCAGGATAGTGGTTACCAGAAGCTATGCATTTGGGTGTATCAGGAGTGTTTGGGATGATGATCAAAAACACAAAATTTCAGTTAGATAGGAAGAATAAGTTCAAGAGAGCTATTGTACAACATAATGAGTATAGTTAGCAATATATTGTATTCTTGAAAAATGTTAAAAGAATGAATGTAAAGTGTTCTTAACAAAAATAACTACATGAGGTAAAGGATATGTTAATTAGCTAGAGTTAGTCATTCCTTAATGTATATATGCTTCAAAACAATATGTTGTAAATAGTAAATGCAAACAAATATATCTGTCAATTTTAAATATGTACATACATATAAAAGGAAAAAAATAAAGCACCTTATTTTTCAGCTTCTTAGTTCTCACTGAAATAGGCCCTCATATTTTGATAAATTAATTAATCAATGAACAAATGTGCAGGAACTAGAATATAATCTCCCATTTTCATCCATTCTTCATTTCCTCTAGCTGCCAAGGAAGTGCTGCCCTTTCTTCAGACCATGGTTAATCCCTCTCCTTTATCTGTACGTCAAGTCATAGCTCTTCCGATCTCCTTTAATAGCTCATGAATTTCTAAAATTTAAATGAATATCTTCAAGTATACTTTACATGGTGTTACTTTAAGGTAAACCTTAGTCATCTTCCTCCTGGGCTGTAACATTTTTTTTAGATCAGGTTTTGTCACATTTTCCATAACTACCATACCAGCCTTTCTAAAATGCAATCTATTATAATAATTCTAGCCTCTTGGTTAAATATTTAGAATTATTTCTAGTTTACTGCATAAAATTTACTAAAGACTTTTATGTTTAATTAGGAGCTCCTTCGTGATATGGCTCTTTTATGAACTTTGACCTTAGGTGCTCATATCTTCTCATGGCTTCCTTCCATTCTGAGTTACACCATATTAATTTTTACACCTCTATGCTTCTGCACATATTGTTTTCCTTGTCTGTAATTTCTTTCCAAACCTTGTTTTCATGAGTGCCTTCAAAAATCTTACCCTGTTTTTTTTTTGTTTGTTTGTGTGTTTTGTTTTTCCTTATGGCAAGGCTTCTATTATCTTAGTAGATGATAGTGAACAGCCACAAATTCAACAAAGAAGTGATCCCATTGCATCTGCCATGCAATTTATGCTCTCTTTGCTAAAGAAGATCAACATGACTTCAGGTACACCATCTACGGCCATTGCACAGACTAATGTATTATTTTCTGTCCTTATCAGGTGGAGGTTAAGAAAAAGTTTAGATTCATAGGAAATGTACAACAGTGCGCATTTATATATAGCCTTGCCCCAGGCTCTGTTACCTTTCTGGCCCTCTAGCCTCTCCTCAGAATATCCACTTTCCACTATCCTAATTACCTCACGGTAATAGGACCAGATGAGAAAAAAGTCAAAAGATCTTTAGAAGGATACTAGAGGTTAGGAAGGGTAGGGATAGGGGAGGGATGGGGAGAGATTTGTTAATGGATGCAAAAATTACAGCTAGATAGGAGGACTAAGTTCCAGTGTTCCTTACCACTGTAAGATGACTATAGTTAACACTAATATATAGTTTCGAATAATTAGAAGGGACTATCAAATATTCTCAATGCAAAGAGGTGATAAATATTTGATGATTAATGTGCTAATTACCCTGATATGATCACTATACATTATATGTATCAAAATATCACTATGTACCCCATAAATATGTACAATTATTTGTCAATTTTTAAAAAAAATACATTGTCTCTACCACATCTGTATTTTAAAGTCTGTTTCCCAAAGAACTCATAATCAGAGAAAAAAGTAGTAGTGCTAGCCATTATAGTTAGCTAAAAATTAAAAAATCACACCTTTGTTTATAGTATATTAAATAACAGATGCTCACTTTATAGAGAGAGATATTCATCAGAATACAGAATATAGAAGAGGTAGATTATTGGTCATCTATTAATATCATGTAGTAGTGCTTCAATAAAGATGTGAACAATTGTGAATTTGAAATGAACTGTGTTATTAAACAACTAAGTTTTTGATTTGAGATCCTACAAATAGAAAATGATTACTTAATTCAAAAGAGAATGGAAGAAAGAAAAATCTCTTATCTATTACTCAAGTGCATTATTGCACAAGCCTTTTGGATCATAGGGAAAATATGGAAATTGTCAGAAAATTAAATATGCATTCTAATTCTAGGAAGCACAGTTTTTAATTTAGGAGTGAATTAACTTAATCCCCAAGTGTGTGTGGCTTTTACTCTTTCAAGTTTTATTTATAAATGTCTCTTCCCACAATTTTCTGAGTCTCTGCCTTGTTATGCTTTTTCTGGAAACTAACATTTTCTCAGGTTGTTTAACTGACCAGCTAAAGAAAGTTATCTGGGTCATTAGTGAGACTATTTCTAAATTAAGGGAAAGGTATGGCTGTCAGCAGACTACCACTGTTTGGCTTGTGTGACCCTACTTGTTTAAGAAGGTTCTCATTTTGTGCTGTGATCTCTCCTCTGATTCTATAATAGCACAGCTATCTCCAAATCTTTTAGCTATAAACTAGGATTTCATATCAAGATTCTAAATTTTGACTCCCAATCTGCAGATGCAAATTGATTACTTTGATCTACTGTCTTTTTCACACTTGTAAAGATTGACATCTTGTTACACAAATGAGTCAGTATCCTGTCATATTCAATGGTTTGGTCATTCTTTGAAGTTAGTCTTTTAAAAAAATCTGGATTCACATAACTCAGGATTTACCTACTTTTTAATTAAATTATATTAAATTCCAATGTGTACTTTTACATAATTTATTTCTATAAGTAGAGTAATTTTTTTTTGCCTTGAAGGTTATCGGGGGAATATTGAGTAAAAATATTTAAAGAAGTAGTAGTTCCATTCTCAATTAGAAACTACTTCTATGGAAAGAAAAAGACAAAAATCCCCATTTTTTATTACTTCACATACAATAAGTGAGTTGTAACAATACTAAGAAGAATTAATTCAATGACCTAATCAATGAAGGCTTATAATTCTCATTAGCAACAGCTGAATCAGCATCCCTAATGATGAGCCTAGTGAGCAAACCATATTTGATTATGTCTTACATTTATACTTGGAAGTACAAAAAAAAAAAAACGAACAGTGTAGTTTTTAATGTGTTAATAAATCATTCATTTTATATCTCCAGAGTGTCTTTCATATTCTTTACAAATGGCATCTTTTTAGTTATTTTCATCTGTGATAAAAGAATTACATTTCCTAAACAACATTAATGCTGGTGACATATGAACAAATGTTTAAACACTTGATAATTTAGAAAAAATATACAACCAGAGAGATGTTTTAAAATCAATGTTTAAAAAGCATGTAAGTAGAATATAAAATATTTTCAAATTTTAAAACGGTCTCATAAATAGTAAATTGGGAATTTATGTCAATAAATCTTCATATTGTGACCATTATGTCAGCTTTGTCTACTGTAACAGATCACGTGTTTTTGACCTATGTAAGCTTTAACTACTTCAGCATTAGTTTAAATATTTTCATTTTGTTTTAATTCTGGCCATGAATGCCACTGAAAATAACATATACCATTTCTAAGTCATTAGTATATGCTACCACATGATCTTTGTAAGAACACATTTCAAAGCCTTTTTTATATAGAAGAGAATGTCCTGAAATTAAAGAGAAAAGATTGAAATATATAGAAAACTGCGTAGTAAAACAACTTGAATTTATCACTGACAACCACTACTGATTTCACACATTTAGATGTTGGTCTTGTGAGTAACAAAGACCTACAATCTCTCTAAAAATTAAAAAGTTGAAGTATCAATATAAACAGTTTCATATATGGCATGAAATCATTCTTGCACAATTTCCACCTTTGAATTTCCTATATACACTAAGAAAGGTATAACTAATGTTGGAATTTTAAAATTAGGTCATTTTCAAATTTACAAAGAAAAATATATGCCCCTCCCCAAAACTGTCTTTTGAATTACAATCTGATTTGGATATTTTGTTTTCCAAAAGCCTTTTTTTCTAATACTAAATTTGTTAATATACTGTATATGTGTTCGACGTATATAATAATTATACCACTAAATATATGATGCATACTTCTCTATGTAAGTGGCTGTCTATATTTCTAGGATTTAAATCTTCATATTTACCCAACTATCATAATTTTAATGCAGGCCAGATGGTGACAGTTTGTCTCAATTTCCTCTGTCTAAAATTGTATTTTTTCACTTTTATTTATTTTTATTAGAAAGACTGCCTGTTTTTAATCAATTTTCTTAAGGTATAATTTATATATTAATACAATAAAATTCAAACATTTAAAGTGTTCATTGCTTTTGGCAAACGTATATACCTATGCAACTACTAACATAATATACCATTATATAATATATATTACACATATACAATACTAAATATATATACTAAATATAACATGTTAATATAATGTTAATTGTATATGAGTTATACATAGCATATATATGTTTAACTTTCTCCACAATAAGGATACAGGACAATTCCCAAACTTCTCAAATTTCATTATGCTGTTGCTTTACAGCAAAATCATACTTCAGTCACTAACCCATCTATCTGTTTTCTGTTGCTGTAGTTTGCCTCTCCAGAGTGTCATATAAATGGAATCACAGAGTATGTAATCTTTTGATGCTGATTTCTTTCATATAGCATAAAATCTTTGATATCTATCTAGGTCATTGTGTGTATAAATATCCATTCCGTTATATTACTGAGTGGAATTGTATCCTATGGGTGAACTACAATTTGTTTATCTGTTACCCATTGAAGAACATTTGGGTTGTTTCCAGTTTGGGGTGACAATAAATAAAGCTGCTATAACATTTGTGTACATTTTTGGTTGAAACATAACTTTTAATTTCTCCATGGTAAATATGTGCAAGTGAAATCGTTGGATCATATTAAAAGTGTGCCCTTAACTTGGTAAAAAAAAAAAAAAAAAAAAGGGCCAAACTGCTTTCCAGAATTCCTGTACTGTTCTGCATACTCATTAGCAATGTGTGAGAGGTCCAGTTGCTTTGCCTCCTTACTATTATTTGTAATTGTCACTTGCATTAATTTTACTATTAATGTAGCATTATCACTAGTGTGCAGATGTATTCTATTATGATTTTAATTTTTATTTCTCCAATGGCTGATTATTTTTTTGTCATATGCTTATGTGGAATCTGTATCTTTTCTGATGAAGTATCTTTCCAAATATTAATATTTTGCCCTATTTTTAATAGGTTCTTTGCTTTCTCGCATTGAGTTTTGATAGTTATTTATATATTCTGGATCAAGTGCTTTGTCAAATATGTGATTTGCAAATATTTTTTTGCAACCTGAAACTTGTATTCTCATTCTCTTTGTGTTCCCAAGTCTGCTTCCTAGCATTCATATTTCAGAGGTCCCAGATGGATGCTTCCTGCATATTGTTCAGGATCTTTAGTTGCATTCAGTAGCAGATAGGGTGTGTGTGTGGCCAAACTATCTTACCTAAAATTGGAACATTGTCATCTTTACTTTTGAATTATATTCCATTGATACTTTCTTAAGTATAATAAAATAATAGGTATATTTTATTTCAACATCTTAATGACAACTACTTGTCACTTGGCTTCCTTTTTTTCTGTTAAGAGCCGTCAGTCTTATTTTTGCTTTTTTTGAAGAAACATGTCTTTTTCTTGTGGATGCTTTTGAGATTTTCTCTCTGTCTTTGACTTTTAGCAATTTAACTAAGATGTACTTAGATATAGTTTTCCATGTTGTTGTAGACTGTTGGGGCTGCTATAACAAAATACCATAAACTAAGTAGCTTGTAAACAACAGAAATTTATTTCTCACAGTTCTGAAGCCTGTGAAGTTCAAGATCAAGGTGCCAGCAGACTCAACGTCTGGTGAGGTCCTGCTTCTTCACACACAGTGGTCTCTCACTCTAACCTCACATGGCAGAAGACAGAAAAGGCTTTCTTGGGCCTCTTTCATAAGGGCAATAATCACATTCATGAGGGCTCTGCCCGCATAACCTAATCCCCTTCTAAAGTCCTCACCTCCTAAGATTATACCTTGGACATGCGGATTTCAAAACATGAATTTTGGGGATGCATAAAAATTCAGACCATAGCATGTGTATTAATTCTGTTTTGGGTTGTCTAAGATTTTATATGTTTGTTGATACCTTTCAGCCAGGATCTGGCTAGGCCTTTATCTCTCATACCCATGTGTTCGCTACTCTGCTCTCTCCACTGCTCCTTCTCCTTCTCTCTGGAAAGTCCAGATGGATCTGCCACAGCCTCTGATCTTTCTGCAGGTACTGGAAGGGCCATAGGAAGGATGCTGTGACACCTCACAAGCTGGGAAATGAGCTCAGTAAGCCCTGGAGGACGTGGCTGTGAACTTCAGGTAGTGCTTTCT
The DNA here is from genome assembly GCA_963574695.1 of Propithecus perrieri. NCBI lineage: Eukaryota > Metazoa > Chordata > Mammalia > Primates > Indriidae > Propithecus > Propithecus perrieri. The sequence goes on along the minus strand of CAUYRB010045888.1, from coordinate 30,438 downwards.
TCTTTTTAAAGCCTTTTACAATTTTTCTTCCTGTCCATTTTAAAGTGTGCTAACTGTATGGATGAATTGAAATAAATTTCTATTATATAGGTAGGTTTAACTTTATATAGTTATTTAATTGTTCTGTGATTAATACGCCATGGAAAAAATGAGTCTTTGTTAATTGTTGAGATTTTTCTTACCTTATGTGGTAGGTTTTGGGTATCCTCACCCATTTTATATATTCTACCTTTTATTCTTATAGGAAAAACTTCCCTTTTTTGGTGTAAAAAAGTTTATTGTCTTTGCTAATATGCAGTTTGTGTCAATTTAAAAAAAATTCTTATTAATTTATTTAAAAATGGCCCTTAAGCTAGAAAGGATAGTACATATTATACATGTATTATTTGAAGAATCTAATTTAAATTACTATACTAGCTAATGTTTGCTTGACTAATTACCATAACATTAGAGTGTTTCATCCCATATAAAAATATTTTGTTAATAAATTCATTGTTCCATTAAGCATTTATTAATCTTTTAATTATTTTGTTGCACTTTGTAATTTAGACCGTGCTTTAATAAGTATAAAAGCCAAGTAACTCATTATAAAATAATCCCTCTGGAGATTTATTGGATTAGAAAAATAAAATCTATAGCTAGTCAACATTAAATCAACTTTAATTGATATAAAACAAAATAAAAGAAAGCAGTTGCATAATTTATAGAGTTAATGCTGGAACTACATTTTATGTGCTCATTCAAATCATATAATAAGTTAAATTTGATACCCTGATAGATGGAGAAGTCTTGATACTTTACATATCAGTGGAAGTTTTTTAATGAGATGAGTTTTGGCAACCAGAGACAAACTCTCACCTTTTTTTCCAGGATTTTATAGTAATAAGAAAAGGAAATCCTAATGAAAAATCTTCATCTTATTGCTAGATAAATACAGACTTTGGTTCGGGTTTAGTTTTTACCATTAAAATGATATCTTCTGACACATTGAGCTTCCTTGGGAGCACATTTAGTTGAAAATACACAGAAGTTTAGCATATAAGTATACAAAAACATCTCCTTTCACTTAAGAGACTCCCATCCTCTATGGCCTCACACTCTGAAAAACCATAGTGCTATAATTTGGAGAAACCATTCTATAAATTTGAAACCCAAAGGGATTAATTTTGTTCCGAATGATATTTCTTTCTTCCAATCAAAATTATTGTGAAAATAAATAAAGAAAGAAAAAGAACAACTGATCAACATAGGCCTATAATAAATTTCTGTTCTGGCCAAGGAATGCGTTCATTTGCAAAGGCAGCTGAGGCTAGTTAGGAAAAAGTGTTGCAGCCTCCCATAGATAGACATATTTTAGCTGTAACCCCAGGGTCTATAAACTAAAGCTGACCCTTGCCTATGCAACTGGAGTCTGTTAAATATTTCACTGACAGGTACTGGTTGTAAACTTGTTTATCAGATGTAGAACAAAGGCAGGATGAATTCAATTGTCCTTCCACCAGACCCTAAGACACCTACACAATTAACCTTTTTTTCCTTCTACCCACTCAATCACTTATTTACTTTACCTTGTGTATAACTTCACTGAATACTAATCAAAATCACAAAAATGTAACTGTTGCTTCACTGGCCACGTTCTGTACTACATGTATTCCCCTGTTAAGGAAATGTATAACTGCTGTGCCTCATGAACCTGCTTTGGAACTCAGGTTACAGGCTACTGTCATCCTGGCTTGTCAGATGTGCTAAGCTCTGGCATAACCTCGCTTGATTGAGATTCCTTTCTCAGTGCCTCATTTGGGTTGACATTACGCACATGCATCACAAATTTGAGAAACAGAGATCCATTGAAGAACGTCACAGGGTACATACAGCATGACCACAAAACTTTTTCATAGCTGTTACATTACAAAATATATATTTGGTCTTTCACCCCATTTCCTGTTGTAAAAATCTTAAAATTCTTGAAATTTCCAAAGTGATGTCTTTTGCATGCTAGTGAATTGACTGATGGCTGGTAGCCCCTAAGTAGTTTCAGGATGGGGGCTGGTCACCTGAAAGACCAAGGCATGATCAGAAGATTGTGACTTTCAGCCCAAACCCCTCAACCTAAAGGGAAGGGAGAGAGGGGCTGAAAGTTAAGTTGATCACAAATGGCCAATGGTTTAATCAGTCATACCTACTTAATGAAGCTTCCATAAAACCCCAAAAGGACAAGTTTCAGAGAGCTTCTGGATAGCTGAACAACTGGAGATTCCTGGAGGGTGGCATGCCCAGGGAGGGCATGGAAGGAAAAATAACCTGGGGTTTGTGACTGGCACCAGAAGTGGAGGGGGGTGCAGTCTTGGGAATTAAGCCAACAACCTGTGAGATCTGATGCTATCTCTAGGTAGAATATATTGGCATTGAATTGAATTGTAGGACACCCAGCTGGTGCCCACGGCAGAATTGATTGCTCATTTAGTGTGTGGGGAAAAACTCCACACATTTGACCACAGAAGTTCTCTGTGTTGATTGTTGTGATGTGAGAGCAGAGGAAAAACAATTTTTGTTTTTCCACACTCAGAATAGGTATTACAAACTAATACTTTTAACTTGGCAGTAAGAATGTCATAAAAAATTTGTAAAAGTTATGTTTTTATGTTCCATTGTTAACTCCTTCTTAACAATATACTTAGTCACTAATTGTATGAAGAAATAACGATGAAATGTAGCTTTCAGAAAAAAAAATATATATGATAATTTATTTCTTACCTAAGTTCAAAATAGTGAATTGCTGATAGTATTGATATGTTGAGAATTAATCCTTTCAGAGTTTAATGTTTCTATAAAATGCATGCATAATTAATAGTAGGTGGCAAATTATATCAATTCTTATAAAATTTAATCAAACTTAATTAAATGAAGTTGATGGCTTATAACACCTAATATTTTAATAAATAAATTAGAAGAAATAGTAGGACCTACTAAGTATTATGGCTTTTTCTAATGCTTCATGTATGAGCAAGAGTAAGACAGACAGACTTTGATTTAAAAGATAACTTAATTTTGAACTGGGACATTCTTCAATTTGAAACTTCCATTCATTTTTGGCAATGTATCAAATATCTTACAAATTTCACTTTAAGCATCACAAATCACCATTTCATTGAATCATAGATTTTAAACCCTAGGATTCACATTTTTTTTTTAAAGCAGAACAAAATCCTTCTCTTTACTAACAAGCAAAGTGATATTCAAAACAGTTATGAAGTAAATTACTACACATCACTTTTTTATCTATATATCAAAAACTGCAATTCTGATATCCAGGATTTTGATCTTATCATACTTTTACTATGTCATACTTTCAAAGTATTATTTCTGTGTTCAAATAAATTTTTGTATTATATCCATGTGAGTATTTCTGATGACAAGAGTAATGGTGATTTTTTTTTTTCACTATCTCAGTCTGCATAGTTTATTTCAAACTTACTCAATATCAGGTGCTCCAGACAATTCTACTGGCAGCACCAGTTCAGAATATAAAAGAAAGCTGGACAGGGCTCCATTGAATCTCTTTGCAGAGATACAAACCTGACTGATAGTTGACAGGTGATCTGCTGACTCTGTTTGCATAAAGTTCCTTACCAGAGGCCAAAGACAAGTATTGGACACTGTTAGTAGTTTTGGAACAATTTTTGTGACTATTAAAAAAACAAATCTGCTCTGGATGGGGGCAGCTCCACAGACTCACATCTTAGTGAACCGCTGGCACATTTATACTTTGTGTGAAGAGAAAGCCTCTTCTTCCTTCTAGATGTTGCTACACACCTAGGTTCACCACCTAGTAAATCAGAGTACAAGCTTGATTTTAAGTCACCCCGCTCTCCTTTCCCTATGACTTATAGCCCTTATTTAGTGCCCAACAAGAACTACCTTAGGTAGTGGCCCTGAAAAAAAGCAGAGTTCTATGTAGGTGATGAAAGCTGCCTATTTGAATGTGGAGTTGACATCTGTGGCAAGGACTTGGCTCCAATGAGCTCTGGATGTCGGGCATGGTTTGGATACAAAACCTGCTGTTGTCCACAGGTCACTCTAGGTCCAGGCCTCTCACCACACATGCATCTCATTTCTCTTCTGCCTCCTCTAGATCTCCCCTATGACCTCCAACCTAGGAAATTATTTCTACATGTAAGCATAGGCTATTTTTATTGTACACATAGCAACAAAGCAATATGGAGATACCTCAAAGAGCTAAAAGTAGAACTACCATTTGATCCAGCAATCCCACTACTAGATATATACCCAAAGGAAAAAAAAGATATTCTATAAAAAATACATCTGCACTTGAATGTTTATAGCAGCACAATTCACAATTGCAAAGATGTGGAAACAACCCAAGTGCCCATCAATACATGAGTGGATTAATAAAATGTGATTTATGTATACCACGGAATACTACTCAACCACAAAAAATAATGGTGATCTAGCACCTCTTGTATTATCCTGGATAGAGCTGATGCCCATTCTACTAAATGAAGTATCAGAGGAATGGAAAAACAAGCACCACATGTACTCACCATATTGCTAGAGGTTGTACTAGTTTGCAGTCCCACTAACACTATATGAGTGTTCGTATCTCTCCATATTCACACCGAAATTTATTGTTTTGGGACTTTTTGATAAAAGCCATTCTCATTGGAGTTAAGTGAGTTCTCGTTGTGGTTTTGATTTGCATTTCCCTGATGATTAGAGACATTGAGCATTTTTTCATGTTTTTGGCCATCAGTCTGTCTTCCTTTGAAAAGTTTCTGCTTCTGTGCTTTGTCCACTTTTTAATGGGGTTGTTTGTTTTTTTCTTGTTGATTTTCCTGAGTTCTACATAGATTCTAGTTATCTGCCCTTTATTGGATGTGTAGCATGTGAATATTGTTTGCCATTCTGTAGGTTGTATATTTTCTGTCATGATAGTTTTCTTGGCTGTGGAGAAGCTTTTTAATTTGATCGGGTCCAATTTATTCATTTTTGTTGTTGCTATGATTGCCTTTGGGGTCTTCTTCATAAATTCTTTGCCTAGGCTGATGTCTATGAGAGTTTTTCCAACATTTCTTCTAGAATTCTTAAGGTTTCATGCTTAGGTTTAAATCTGTTATCCATTGCAAGTTGATTTTTGTGACAAGTGAGGGGTGCGGATGCTGTTTCAGTCTTCTATCTGTGGCTATCCAATTTTCCCAGCACCATTTATTGAATACAGATTCTTTTCCCCAGTGTATGTTTTTGTCTGCTTTGTCAAAGATCAAATGGCTATATGAGGATAGTTTTATATGTGGGTTTTCAGTTCTGTTCCATTGGTCTATGTCTCTGTTCTTGTGCCAGTACAATGCTGTTTTGGTTACTATAGCCTTGTAGTATAGCTTGAAGTCTGGTAAATTGATGCCTCCCAATTTATTCTTTTTGCCTAAGGTTGCTTTTGCTCTACGGGGTCTTCTCTGGTTCCATACAAAGTGTAGAATTAGTTTTTCTAGATCTGTGAAAAATGATGTTGATATTTTAATAGGGATTACATTGAATCTGTAGATCACATTGGGTAGTATAGACATTTTAACTACGTTGATTCTGCCGATCCATGGTATGGTTTTCCACCTGTTTACGTCCTCTGCTATTTCCTTCCTCAATGTTTCGTAGTTCTCCCTGTAGAGGTTTTTCACTTCCTTAGTTAAATAAATTCCTAGGTATTTTATTTTCTGTGTTGCTATTATGAAGGGTATTGAGTTTTTGATTTGGTTCTCAGTTTGACTGTTGGCATATGTGAATGCTACTGATTTCTATGCATTGATTTTGTAACCTGAGACTTTGCTGAATTTGTTTATCAATTTGAGTAGTTGTCATGGCAGAATCTTTGGGATTTTCTAGATATAAAATAATATTGTCAGCACAGAGCGACAGTTTGACCACTTCTGTCCCCATTTGGATGCCCTTGATTTCCTTTTCTTGTCTGATTGCTCCGGTTAGGACTTCCAGCCCTATGTTAAATAGAAGTGGTGATAGAGGGCGGCCTTGTCTGTTTCCTGTTCTAAGCAGGGATGCTTTCAATTTTTCCCCTTTCAATATGATGCTGGCTGTGGGTTTGTCATACCTTCTCTTTGTCACAAGGAGTTGTGGGGTGTGGTCCAAGACCTTCGTTTTCTTTTTACAAGTGTAAAAGAATTACAAAGAGAAGTATAATAGTAGAAAGAGAGAGTGACAAAGAAAGTAAAGATTATGAAAGAAGAAAATATAGCAGATAATGGAGAGAAAGTAAAAGAACAACTGAAGACTGTAAGAAAATAGTGGAAAGATAATTAGTAAGTTCCAAGTTATCAGTCAAAGCACACTGCTCTTGACATATATTTTTTTAATTAAACTATATTTTAGTGTAATTTCACACTACATTTTCATAAACAGATGATCTAATTAACCTCTTTTCACAGTTCTTCAAATTGGCTAACTCATAAATCTTTAAAGCCACATTTTACAAATTGTATTTTGTGGAAAATCGGGTGTCCCCAGAAATACCTCAATGCGATATTAAAAGAAAACCTTTACACAAATTAAATATAATAGCTTAATTGATCAAAGAATGATTTTTGAATTGAGCATCCCCCAGATCAGAACAGGTTCAGAGCCAGGGCTGCCATATGTCAGATAGCATTTATCCACAGAAAGAGGAAAGTGATGCATACAGAAAATAGCAGTGAGGTCCAGAAACAGCTGGATTGATTACAGATCCGAGTTTGCCTTATTTAGACCTACTTTGAACAGTTGGCTGCCTGTGGTTGACTGAAGTTTGATTGCTGTTATTGGCTGAAACTAGGCTACTTATTACAGCTATAGGTTATAGTCTGTTTACACATCAAGTTGGTTATATAGTTCATTACGTATGGAGAAACCTTTAGGCTGAACTCAAATATGTTGGGTGACAGATTTAAACCAAACTTAATTTAATAGCTATCATGTTTGATTCTACTTCAATTTAATATTGAATATTTTAAAGCATCAGTAACAAACACGAATACTCAAATACATCATGTACAAATTTGTGATGGAGTCTGAAGGTTCTGCTGCTTGGTTAAATGTTTGTTTTGATGCTGTTATTTTGTTTTTGTTGCAGGCATTAGGATAAAGTTTCTCCTCCCATTTCTGTTTCAATAAATTTCATTTTTAAGGTATAAGTCATAATGTTAGAAAATACATTTCCATTTTGAACTGGTCATCTGAGTGAATCAAGATTATCTTGTATTCTGTGCATTAAAAAATAAAGAGAAACCTGATCCATTGGCTACATTTAGTAAGCAGTAAAATATTGATTTTTAAAATATAAAATAAAGCATCATTTATTATAGTCAGAATTTTCTCACGGGTTTCATTTTGAAAAACAAAATAAAAACAAAAAGAAAACAACAAACTAACTACCAGCAGGGCAGCTTTAAGCAATTAATTCCAGGTCAGAATTCAGCCACAGATAGGAGAGTTGATGTTTTGCCACATCATTGTTAAAAAAGGACATTTCGATTTTCCTCTCCATATTTATTTCGGCACTTGGAAAAAGTCTTACTAAAAGGCAAACAACAAAAAACAAACAAAAAAAAACCCAAACTAAAACAGCTCATCATATTGTTTCCCCAAGGAAGTTATGAGTTATACATAGCAAATTAAGAGCAAGAGTCCTTGTGGTTATTCCTCTCAAAATGCAAAACATTTTTCCTTTTAAAAATGAATTTAGCTAATGTGCCTTTTAGATAATTCATACTTCACTGACAGCTATTTACCTTCAAGCCCACCACAGATAATTTATCCTTCTTTCTGGTTGCATTTCAATTCTACCAAACATGCTCAGTAAATTCTCCTGGTAACAAGTTAAAGGTTAGATTGTCTTTTGGCAATGGATTTCCAACCACGTAAAAGACAAAGAAGTTGCAGATACTCACAAGAGCAAAATTAAACACAGGAAATTTTAATTGGCCTCCAGGTGTGACAATTATTGATTAAATTATAATTAAGTGGTATAAATTACATGTTCTTAGTATGTATCCAAAATTATTCAGTTTGGCTTCTATTTTCCTCATGTTTGTATAATTTTCAAGATCATCATTGACTTATTAAAATATGCAATGCAATATAAAAACCTAATTACTGATGTAATTTATATATTTAACACTTTCAATGTAGGTACAGGTCAAAAGATTTTTGAGAATATTTTTTACAAAAAGCGCAGAAATGGTGCTTACTATTGAAGGTCATATCAGAAAACTATAGTATAGAATATGTGACATATATTCATTTTTTCTTATAGTGGCAGATTGAATATAACAGGTCACACATTATCATTTAGAAAATGCTTTAAGTATAATAAATATTCTATTGTATAATAGATATAATATAATAATTCTAAGTATAATAAATATTTTATCAACACTCTATAAGATAGACTGTGCACATTTTATTATTTCAATTTTAGTATAAAAGACATTATGATGCTAGAAAGTTCAGTGACTTGACCTTTGTTACTCTGTTGGTAAAATAGAACCAGAAACTGTATCCATACTTCAAAACTTTACACCATACTGCTTTTACAATATATTTTATTCTAGTATGGATGCTCAAACTAAGGCACACAATTTTTTTTAGTTTCTCTCAGTTCTAAAATACTATATGTTTCATTATTTTTAATTTTTATCCAAGATATATGCTAGTTAAGATGTGTTTACGAAAGGATCTTTTTTGATTCGGTTTGCCAGATTACTATTTTTTAAGGATCTTAATTTATATACCCCCCCCCATTTATTTAGTGAGGTGGGTCGTTGGGATGAGTTGTAGGAAGTGGATGGGGCAATCACAGAGAAAATATAAAGACTCATATTTTCCTTGAACTCTAAATATTTTGCTGCAAAATTAAATTAACACAATTTTGAGGTAAGTTTTGTTTGAGTGCTGTATGGTGAAGGTTAATAAATGAATCTCAGTTATCTCTGGTGTTTGGACACTAGGAAAAGTATGACTGACTCTAAGAGAAAGAGTGGATACTAAAAGAAATCTGTATTATTTTTAGAAAATATTAATTTGATTTTAACTGACAGAGATTAGATTAATGCTAAACATGGCTTTTTAGCAGGATGGTGTAAAGATTCTTAACTCTGACATCACCTCCAGAGATTGTACTTCAATTCCTTGGGTAGGGCCCAGACATTACTATTTGTATAAGCTTCCCAAGAGAGGCTAAGATGCTGCCATGTTTGAAATCCAATGGTGGAACTGATGTTTGAAAACCCTGGGCTTTCTCTCATTAAACCACTAAACACAGATGTGGGGCATGCTGCTATTTAACTTTTTAAAAATATTATATTCTTTCTCTGCAAAATGAGATTATTAAGGCTTATTTTGAAGGATTTCTGGGAGGATTGAGTTAGTTATCAATACCTTCCAGTTTTGTGCATCATTATAACCTGGATTTTCTTTCTTACAAATATTTATATTAAGGAAATACAAATCTGAATAAAAATTTGAAAAAAGCCCAAGTTTCTTATGAAATGCCTCTAAAGGAGATTAGGTGGAAATGAACTATTTTACCCAACACAGAACAACATTTCTTAAAAACCTGGTTTAGATATTGCTATTCCTAAGTACCATTTCTGCAGCAGCTTCATCATCGAATCCTTTCTTTCTTTCCTAAATATATTCCCAGGACTCTTTGCTCTCTCACCCTCCCTTATTACCTCTCCTTTCCTCCAATTTCCATATTTTATATTTTCTCTGCTCGGTAGATCTCCTTTTTGGTTTATGTCAATCAATTTAGCCTCTCCCTATTTCTCCTAAACCTCTTTTTTACATATTAATCTAGTCTTCACTAGAAAGACCTAGGAGCTAAAATGTTCAGGGAGAAAAAAAAAAAAGCTCTTTTATGAAATAAATTTCAAACTGTAATGTTACAACATACAATTATGGTCACTTGCAAATTGGACACTTTTACAGAATTCCTATGATATCTAAATTTTTAAATAAAAAAGGAGCACTAGTTAAGGTCCCAAACCTGAAAGTTAGTATCCTAAAAGAAAGTTTAAAGTATCCAAGCAAAGGAAATCCCTGTTTTCTGAAGCTGAAGTGAAGAGGCCTGGTTGCTGAAATTTAAAGCTGCTTTATTTCACCTCTAGGCAATGCTAGCAATCTATATTTGGGTACCATGATTCTTAAAATGAATTTGTGCTTGACTCCTTTAAGAGTTATTTTTAATATTTGGATTTTTACTTGAAAAACAATATAAGTAATATAAGCACAGTCTGGATCATCTTAACATCTAGGCCTTACAGAGTAGTTCTACCCAAAATTTACTATACATATGAAATACTTGATGTTTTGTTAATTTGAAAAGTTTGATTCAGTAATTCTAGCATGAGACACAAAATCTGCATTTCTTAAAAACCCCAGGTAATGCTCCTGATACCTGATAGGTTATTCTGTGGGTCTGTGAACGACCCTTTGTATTGCAAAGAGGTATTCTCATATCCCAAGAAAAACAATTCAAAACAAAACAAAAACAAAGAAGCCACAATATTTCAATAACTAAATATGCATTTTTATTTATAATAGCTTGGGCCCAAAGTGATGCTATGTAACTCTCACAGACCAATAGAAAAGAATAGAAGCAGATTCAGGACATTTACAATGCAAACTCATGGCCCAGTGGCATTCCAGTATACAGTCTACATAAAATTTCATAGGAGTTTAAAGAATGGTGGAGTGATATAAGTTAGCATAAAGGATATCATCACATATATGAGAAGAAGAAATGAATGCTTACACATAGTTGGTGGGACTGCAATTTTGTACAACCTCTATGAAAAACAGTATAAAGATGCCTCAAAGAACCAAAAGTAGACCCACCATTCAATGCAGCAATCCCACTACTGGGTATTTACCCAAAGGGAAAGAAGTTATTTTATCAAAAAGACACCTTCATTTGAAGGTATATTGCAGCACAATTCACAATGGAAAAGATGGTGGAATCAACCCAAGTACCCATCAATTCATGAGTGGATTAACAAACTGGGGTATATGTACACCATGGAATATCACTCAGACAAAAAAAGAATAGATTAATGCCTTTTGGAACTATTTCAATGGAGCTTGAGTTCATTATCCTAAGTGAAGTATGTATAGAATGTAAAAACAAATGCCACATGTATTTGCTATTAAATGGAAACTAACTGATGAGCACATATGATCACAGAGGGAAGTAAAACTCAGTTTAAAAAAGCATGGAGGGGCGGAGGAGAGGATGTGCAAAAATCCACCTAATGGGTACAATGCACACTATCCGGATGATGGGCACACTTATAAAAGTGTTCCATGTAACCAAAAACACTTGCACCCTGTAATATTTTGAAATAAAATATTTAGATATGCAGAATGTATAAAAAACACAAATCAAATATATGCTGTCTCCACGAAACTATTTAACTTCCAGATTCTTATAGACTCAAGGTAAAGGAGTGGCCAAAATATTCCAAAAAACTGGAAACCAAAAGTAAGCATGAGTATCTATTCTCATACCAGATAAAATAGATTTTAGATCAAATAAGGTAAAAAAGACAAAAAAAGTCATTATATAGTGATAAAGGAATCAATTCAACAAGAAGGTATAACAATTTTAAGTATATATGTACCTGTCACAGGAGCTCCCAAAACCAAAAAACAAATTCTGCTGGATCTGAGTGTTAGGTTGAAAGGAGAACAAACAGGTGACTAAGGGCAGAGAGCAAGAACTGAATTGTAGCTAGGAAACATACTACAACTAGGAACTATTCCCTGGTGGGAACATGCACAGTAAAGAGCTCCTAGTGACCTTTGACTGACATGGGACTTATTACCATCTAATTAGCATAGTATTGGTAGAGTTTTCATGAAGGATTCTGGGAGGATGCATGCATAGTAAGGAAATTATTATATACTCTAACCTGTTATGTAACCCCAACCTATTGGTCACCCCAAAGATGGGAAATGGCAACCAATCTTGCCAGGAGAAAGGCGAGACAAATAGTGAGCCTATAAAAGACAGTGTGTGTTCAGACTTCAGGGTCCTCTCCAATGACGGAGGATGACCCATCTCTCCCTATAAGACATAATTTTGCTTTGCATTAAATGTTATGTGTGAGATTGCTTCATATTTATGATCAGTCCATCATGGGCTCAACTTGGTACCATTACTCATTGTTGATGCTGGGATCCAAGGGACCAGGAAACATCCATACAGACCTAACATTTGGTGCTGAAACTCAGGAGTTTACTGGATGAGGAAGAAATATAAGCAGAGAGAACCGTGGGAATGATGGAGGAAAAGTACATGTTAGGAAACTTGAGAAGTCCACATTTAATGACTTCTTGAAGTCTATAAGTGACTACTGTTCCCCCATTCAGTAAGACCTCTAGCTCTGAGTATAATTAGAAGAGACAAAGGAGTTGGTCTAAGAAAACAATTCCAGAATTCCCCAACACACACCCACCATTTTTCAGTTTTGAACATCTACCTTTACACCTACAATAAGCAAGTGCTTAAGCTTCATTTTGTTTTTGATCCATTGTATATTCACTGTAAGGAAAGGCTGATGTTCTCCCTTCATTTTAGCTTGATATTTTGCTATATTAGCACATATAGATATGTAATATTCTTTTCAATAGCCACATCTGTTTATATTTTTTGCCTCTAATATTATTTATTTAATAAGGAAACTGAAATCTTAATTATGAGACCATGCCATTGTCAATGGTCAATTGCTGGAACTCACTTTCCAGTGGAGTCTGTTCAGCTATAATACATGTTCCTATAATGAAAATTAGTTCATAAGTGATTCATAAATAGGATGACATCGATATAATCCAATTATAAACTTCAGCAAAAGTAGATAAATTTATTCATTGGTGGTTATCTGCTCGTGGTAGGTCGCCTTGGATTCCATGGAGAAGACTTTTGTGGTTCTGGAAGGATACACCAATGGAAATTTAACACAGCATTTCTTTTACACTGTGATTTTTTTTAAGTGCTCTGGTTAAAAATTTATATAGTTTTGCATGGATGTCTCTATTTTCTCACTGATTTCTCATTACTTCCCATTATTTTCACTCATTATTGCAGCATAAAATTTTGGAAAGCATGAGCTTTTTCAAGACTGCATAATATCATTTTTAAAAAGAAACACCTCACATAATACATCCTATTAAATATTGCAAGTGTATCACATAGTAAGTGGACACAGAATCTTTTCTAATGCAAAAGATTAATTTTATAAATTTGAAACTATTAAGCCTCTATTTTTTAATTAATCTGAAACTATTCTGAATTAAATGATGTCTGCTCACTTAGAGTGTCCTTAACCACCCCAATAAACCCAGGTTTCCATCTATTAATAAAGACAGTCAATCGAGTTGATTGTGATCATTTCCAACATTTTTCTCTCTTGATTGCTTTCTGAAGGTTTCTGTCTTGTTATTTATGACTTCAAGTATAATAATAAAAAACTCGACCTTGTGGCAGAGGATTTATACCAGGTGACTCAGACAAAGTCTACAATCCTTTCCTCTCTTCTTATTTTTTTACTCTGTCAGCAAATCATTAAAATAGGAAAAATAAAATCTCCATTTAAATAGTCCACAGATCTCTCAAACTCAGTATATCTGAAACTAAACTCATAGTCTTCATCCTCAAACATGCTTCTTTTCCATTTATTTAATCATTAGAAATTAGTTCACCAATAAATACCTGCTGAGTTTTTGTCATGTTGCCAATATTGCACTAGCTACCATGGAAAGACAGTTTGTTAAGCATTGTGCTCTGTGCCTTCATAAATTTGCAGTCTGTTAGAAGACATTTCCTCTGAGGAATTTGACATTTGAGCTGAGATTTGAAAGATGAGTAAATATTAACCAGGTGAAGGGCAGGAGGAGAAGAGAATTAATTCTTGGCATCCTGCAAAGCAGGCACTGAGGCAGAACCAAGCATGGCATGGTAGAGGAAAGGAAAGATGGTTCAAGTCCCTGAAGTGTCAGGTGTAAGGGAAAGAGGACTGGTAGGCAACCACGGAGACATGAGCGGGGATCAGCAGAACCTTAGTAGACAGTAGGCAATATTGACAAAGATTAGTTTGATAACTAACCATTATTGTGTACTTGTTAAGAGTCAATTATTGTGTAAATATTTGTTTTAAATTCGTGTCTTTAATCCATGCATGTACCAACATTCTGAGATACATACAATTATTAAATATTATCACCATTTATAGAGTCAGAAACCTAACAGGATTAGGGTATTTACCTGCTCTTTTAACCACTAGCATCACTCTATTGTGGCAATGGAAACCCATGAGAGAATTTTAGGCAGAGGAGCTAGAGTAACTCCCAATATCTTATTGTCCTCTATCAGTTTGCCAGCACCTTCATAGTTAACATCACCACCTCCTCCTCCTTACTCACAATCTTACTGATTTTAACTAAATACCATATCCCTAATCACCATCACTTGGGCTAAATGCATCCAGACTATATCAGCTTTTTGTCTGACCAATTACTATGGCTTTCTAATGCCCCCCATTCCAACCAGCATACAAAATCTTGTTGCCTCACTCTAAACTCTTCTCCATCAGCAGCGGGGATCATCCCCTTAAGTAGCAAGGCTGATTACGCTACATCATGCTTAAACACTGTAAGCTCCTTTCCATTGCATTTACAGTAAAATCTCCATCCTTCCCTCTCTTAGAAGCTCTAGGTGATCTACCTGTTCATTGACTATGACTCTGGCTCCAGCCCAATTTTTGCCAATCCCCCTTTCACTCACTAAACTCCAGACATATCAGCTTTTTCCTCATCTTCAAACATCAATCATATTCTTGATTTATCATCATTGATCATGCTCTGCCTTTTCCTGAAATATTAACTGTCTCTCCCTGCCTACCACATTTGCCTACTGACATTCATTTATCTATAAGGTCTCAGCATAGAATTACTTCCCCAGGAACATATTGTGTCATATTCCAGGTTAGGTTAAGACCCATTATTTTCTCTAACAATTATCTGGTTTTTTTTTTTTGTTGTTGTTTCATTTTAACCTTACAAAACAGGTACTAAGTTTAAACACCATAGTTCCTAGTTGATCAATATATAATTAGTGATCTAATGACTGCTGCCTTTCCATTCATTTCTCGGAAAATCTTCATGAGAACAGGGATCACATCAACTTTGGTCACCACTTAACATCATATAGCACACTCCTTGACATCAAATACATATTCTGTAAACTAGATGTGTTTATTACTCCTATTTTGTATTTGGCTACTATAGAAGAACCAGCTTCAAAAAGAATTCTATGAAACACTTACATCACTGCAAGAAAGCTCACATATACTGCATAAAAGTAAAACCAGTTTAAATGTCAGAATAAAACTACCAAGTTTTCACATATGAACTCTCTCTGCCCTACCTACATGTGCAGTAAAATGTTGAAAGCCGGTTACAAACTACCATAATCATATTAGTATAGCTGAAAGGGGTGAATAGGAGAAAGAGCTGTAGGCCAGCAATTGGTAAGATTGATATCAAGAATTTTTTAAAAATCTTCCAAATGTAATTAAAGTCATATTGTATAACAGAAGGTCAATGAACCAAGGGAAAATAAAATGCTCTTATGGACTATTTACAGCTACTCTAACAATGTGATTATCAAGAAATGTTATATAAATTAAGAACAATAAAATTCAGTTCTCCAAAAGTTAAAGAAAAGGTTTTAAAAGCTACTATTTTCTTAGACCTAAAGATATGTGTGCATGAGAAGCAGAAAGGTTTGTTCTGTAAGTTATTATTCCTCCCCTTTTTATTGCCTGTTGGTAAAATGGCACCAGGTCAAAACAATGAGATACTCTGCTGATAGTATCACTATAAATACATAGATTTATTGATGGAATTATGACACTGCAGAAGCTTTTCAATTAGTATTAGAGTCATTAACTAGGCAGGGAATACATGGATAGTGGCACTTCATTCAATTATACTTATAAAGATGTATTACTGCAGATGATAAGAAGTAATAGAAACACTTGTATATAACAGTACTTAAATGAAATACCAATAAAATGCTTTTTTTCCCCTCTCAAACAATATAGTTGATAGAGTTTTGCTACTCCCACAACTCTAAATCTTGAGGGTTGGATCTGTTCCCTGAGTGTTCTTGGCTTCCTGCAAGGAATTGAGCTTTGTGGTATTAACAGAGCCATGTAAAACTCTTTGTGCCAGCTCTGCATAACTTGTTATTTCATATCATTCAATTATCTTCTCAAATATAAGCCCATTAAATAGACTTTCTCTAACTACTCTATAAAAAATATCCCCAATTTTATTAACACCACTTACTCACCATACTACCATTTTGCACTCTTAGGAGTAAAGTTACCGAGATTTGTGGGCTTTAGCAATTCTTACGCTTTGTTGCATAGTGAGGCAAGTGTTGCACAGAATTCAAATGACTTGCTTTCATTATAACGTGCCATCTCATAGTGGGGAGGCTAATAACCCACGCATACTGCTTATTAACAATTGCTGTTAATAAAAGAAGTTTCAGTAAATTAGCATAATATTTTTCATATATAGAGAATATGATAGTGATAATAAATATATGTAAAGAGATATAGCTAAATGTCCCCAAAGCTTGACATATGAAACCTTGAAAACAGACAAGTGGTAGAGAATCAAAACCGTATGTTAGTTAGTTAGGGAATGCTACTGCCATGATTAATGTGCTTAAATATATGGTAACTCAACATAATAGCGAGAGTACTTATTGTTCATTTAACAGTCCAGGGTAATTGAGAAGGGGATGGAAGCATATATTGCAAAGTCATTCAGGGACCCAAGCTGAGGACCACTCTGCCATCTTCAATTTAAGGCCATTTCATACCACTAGATCATTATTCTGTTGCCAGAATAAACAAGAAGAGAGAAAAGGACAGGCCTAGAAGAAACACACATTATTTTTGTTCTCTTAGAACAGAAATCAGTGATACTACCACAACTAACTATAAAGCACTCTAGGATATTTAGTTTAACTGTGTTTCCAGGGAGAAGAAAAGAGATTTGTATGGTCAATGAGCAGACTTCACCATAAAAGGATAGTTTGTTGATATGTTGGTGGTAGCTTGTATAAAAATTTCTTGCCTAACACAGAATGTTTTCTGCAAAACTCCATGTTCTGTAAAATGATGTATTATAAGTAATAGGATAACTATATACCTTAGGTTGCTTGGTGTAGAATTAAGCATGTTGTCCCCAGAAAGCATCCAGTTATCATTCCCTTTTATCTTTAAAAGTGCTCAGGTTAAGATTATGAATTACAAGACAATGTTACTTGTGAGGAAATAATAATAGGATTAGGGACCACTCCAAACCTGTGCCCTAACAAACAATAACTGTCATAAAACACTACCAGCACAGTCACATTTCCACTAACATCAGTACTTAGCATTATAATCAGTCTATCTTTTTAAACCTTAATCCTTGAGGTTCATTCTTCCTAGTTTAGTTAATATTTGAATTCATATAATCTGATATGTACCCTTTCTGTGTGGTTATTTGGTAATTTGAACCTGAAATAAAAAAAAAATCATCCTTGAGATATAACTACCAAAATACTTTAACTGTATTTACTGCCATCTATACCAAGGATTTATTCAATATTCGAATGGATATTTGTAAATATTTTTGCTTGTATAATGAGTAATGTGCAGATCAGTATAAATATTTTAAGTCCCTTCTATGACACACAAAGTATAGGAAACTAAAGATTCTGTGTAAATAGGTCCTTAGGCCTGTAATGCCAGTGGATTCTGTGCTGCCTGACACTGATTAGAAAGTTCACTAAATTTTGCTGCTAGAATATTGTTGCATGTGACTCAAATGAACTCTTCAAGGTTTTGGGAGAACACATCACTTGGAATTCATTGATCTTCTAGAATTTTTTTTTTTTTTTCCTAAATGGTAATAACATTTCCCATTACAGCATAATTTATTCTGAGATTCGTTTTTATTATAACATACCATCTGGTAGTAGGGAGACTAATAACCCCTGAATACTTCTTACAACTGAAGAATTACTACAATAAGACAACTAATAATTATGAAATAAGGCTTATATCAGTGTCCAGTAGAAAGTTTATCAATATATGGTTTTGAAAAGATTTATAGTGTAAGGTTGGGAGGAGGTGGCTGAGTGGAAGAAAGGCCATTTGAGAAAAAAACAATTTTTTTTTCACTTTGATGTTGAACTTCTCAACATCAAATGGACAGGCAACAAATAAAGTAAGTCAGACACAAAAATTTTTAACTTTTAAGTAGATAATGGAAACAAAAAAGGTATTGTATAAATGAAAATGTTAGCATCAATGTGGTAGTTTTGTTTGTTTTCTTCAAGACAGCTGCACTTAATAGTTAGAAAAAAAGTAGAAAATTAATGTATGTATAGACCAATTCCATCACTTAACCCTGTAAATAGGGGAGTATAATAAAATTAAGAGGAAAGAATTCTCTTTGAGGCCAGGGTGTAAAATGTATGTATTACAAAGGGGATCATGATGCAATAGACAAATGTGCTGAATACAGTGATGCAACTTGAGGGACACAGAGGTACTGATGTTGAGTGTGTGGAAAACAGGAGATCTGGATCAAAGCCAAGGGAACTTAATGTAATAGGAGAAAAAGATTCAGTACAGTCATGATAGAAAGCAGTACATGTTTCATTGACTATATGTAATATGATTATAGGTGTTATCTGGGTACTATTTTTAAAACTATAAATATGTTTGTTTTAAATTGTAGTACAAGAGGAATATATAACTAGTTCAATATATATAATGTCAAGGTAATTGTTGCATTGAGCAATGATAGTAAAATTAATTGAATTGATTTAACATATAAATTTAATTAGATACTAGTACAAGAAAGCTGTATTTTGTTGATCTTGAAGGGGATATTCCAAAGATTCAAGTTAGGGCAACACTTAAGTCAGGACAAATACTCAGGATATTATTTTGGTAATTGATTTATAAGCATAGTTTGGGTGTATTTAAACTGTAGAATCTTGATGAGGATGTTGAGTAATGAACTCAGTAAGAAAGAATGTGACTTATTTGCCTGATAGTTGTTCTCCCAGTAAGTTTTGGGCTACAGTACAGAAATGGATTTTTTCCTTCAGAAATATTAAAATGGTATATTTCCAGGTGTGCATTAATTTCCTTTAGGTGAAGAAGTAGAACACTGTTACTCCTGTAGATTCCATGCCCATATTCTTTTCTTTTTCTTTTTTAAATATTAACTTTTTAAAATAATTGATGTATAATAATTAAACATACTTATAGGGTACACTACAATGTTTCAGTGCATGTATACATATCAAATTGGGGTACTTACCACATCCATCACTTTAAACATTTATTGTTTATTTGTGATAGAACTTTCAAAATCTTTATTAAACCAACTTTGCTTTGCTTGTATAAATACCATCTGATAATGACATTTTTTTTCATTTCTGTCCCAAATTTGTTAGTATTTTGTTTAGATTTCTAGCATTGATATTTGTGAATGAGATTAGCCTGTAAAGCTCTTTCCTCATGCTGTCCTTGATCAGTATTTTTATCAATGTTAAATTAACATAAAATATATTTGGAGTCTTCCCTCATGTTAATCTGCTAGCTTCTGAGAGAATTTGTAGAATATTGGTATTTGAAATAATTATATAAGCATCTCAGCCTTTCTTAGTATAAAGATTTTCATTTACATTAGTAAAAATATTAATAGTCATGTTCTCTATTTCTTTTAGTGAACAAATAGGTAATATATATTAATATGTATGACATAACAAGTTAAATATATATATATAATTTACTGTAAAATTTCAAACTTATTACAATAAAAGTTTTACAAATATCATTATCTTATTACTGTTTAATTTCTACAGTTTCCATGGCTATTTTCTTCCACAATTCCTCATATTGTTCATAAAGACTTCTATTTTTTTCCTTATAAATCTTGACAAAGATTTGTATACTGAATAAATCTTTTAGGAACTACTTTTTAAACTTGTTCTTTTCTCATAAAATTATTTTGGCATGATTTTCAGCTCTTATTGTTATTACTTCCATTATTATATTATTTTTGGTTGTATTATACTGTTTTTTCCCCCCAACTTCCTGTTGAATGCTTGGCTCATTTAGTTTGAACCATTCTGCCTTTCTTTATGTCATTTCAAATACAAATACTAATTTTAATTAGTGTTTTAACTTATTTATATATGTAAACATGTATGCACATATTTACATACATGTATATACATATGGACACACAGATATATTTCTGTATTTTTATCATCCCAGGATATTTCTATTCTATGTAATAATATTTAAAAGTGTTTACAGTGTGTTTAAAATGTGTTTTAAATATATGTTTATGTTTATATATTTTTAAAGTTATTTTGTAATTGATTCTAATTTAGTTGCACTGTGATAAACATGTAGCATACAAAGCACTAGTTTTTAAAAGTAAAGCACTAGTTTTAAATGTTTTTAAACATTTTTTTGAGGCTAGATCACATTAATTTTTCAAAAGTGACCCAAACATTCTTTAAAATGGCATGTATGCTTACAATGTCTCATGTATTTTTATTAAATCATACTTACTTTTTATCAGTTGGACAGGCTAGATGTTCTATAATAAGAAACTTGTACCAAAATGTAAAATCACTGTCTCGTTCATTCAGAATGTCTTAAAATTAACCAAAAGGAAAAATATGTCAATAGAAATAAAAGTTTGCTTAGTTAGAAAATTCACTTACATTCTTACACAAGCTTCTTAACTTATAGATTTGTAAAAATTTGGAGAAAGCAATAAATTCAGAAAAAGCATTTGATAAAATCCAGCATTCTCTCATGTAAAAACCAAGGAGTATACCTGAAAATAATGAAGGTCATATATAACAAACCAACAGTGAACACCATACTGAGTGTGGAAAAGTTGAAATCATTTCCTCTAAGAACTAGAATAAGACAAGGATGTCCACTTTGACCATTCCTAGCCAACCTAATACTGGAAGTCTTCACCAGAGCAATCAAGCAAGAGAAATAAATAAAAGGCATTCGCATTGGAAAAAAGAAGTCAAATTATCCCTGTTTGCTGCTGATATGATCTTACATCTAGAAAAACCTAAAGATTCCACCAAAAATACTCAGAAATTGACAAACGAGGAGAGGGGCCAAGATGGCGACCAGAAGCAGCTCTCATGGAAAAGATCAAAAGTGGGTGAGTAGAAATAAAATTCCTTATCTGTTTAAAGTAGCTAGTGGGTTCTATTAGTTAAACTAAAATCCTCACCTAAGGAAGATGGCAGCCCTCACCACTGGAAGGCCCAGCTCACACTATAGCCACAATACTTTTGTGTGGATAACCTCTCTTCCAATTAGGCCCACTGGAAAACCATCTCCACTTAGATATACCCAGGAGAATTTTCCTGAAAGAGAGATATACACAATCAAGCATTGTAACCACAAAATATTAAAAGCTTAGGACTGTATCAGTGAATAACAGACTATATACAGCTGAAAGATAAATTAGGAAGATAAAAGGTTACATTGAGAAATTTTCCCAGAACATAGTACAGAGATAAAGAATGAAAAGAATGAAAAAAAATTGTAAAGATGCATGAAGGAATTTTATTTCTACATTTCATTGAGGAATGGAACAAAGTATTTAAAGGGTACTAATACATATATATCTTGCTTAACTTTTATGTATGTAATCACCACCCAGATCAAAATCTAGATTATCCCCAGCCTTCTAGAAGTTCCTTTTTCTTCTTCCCAGTCAGTATTCATCTCCTCCCCTCACTACAAGTAACCATTTCCTTTTATTTCTATCATCATTGATTAGTTTTTCTGTTTTTGAACATTATGTACATGGAATTACACCATATGTATGTGTCTGAATTCCTTTGATGAACATAACATTTATGAGATTAATCCTTGTTGTTGTGTATATAGTAGCCTTTTATATTGCAGTATATCACATTTTATTGGATGAATAGATCACAATTTATATGTTTATTCTCCTGTTGATAGACATTTGGTTCTTTTTCAGTTTTTAATTATACTGAATAAAACTTTTATGAACATTCAAAAAAAAAAGTGGGTGAGTAGCTATTGACCTTTGGAGAGACTGTCTGAGAGAGAGCATTGAGAATCCACACAGAAGCTACAGGAGACACCAAAAACAAAGAAGAGGGAAGTACAGTAGCCTGTTTGGCCAGATTAGAGGTGCCTAGGGGGAGGCACCTGCACATGGGGAGAGTAGCCAGTGAGAGAGCAGCAGTGCTTCACACACCCGCTGTGGACATTGCAATCGTAGCTGCAGGAGGGCCTCTCTATCCCTGAAGTTTCCCAGATTGGTGCAGGGAGCTGCCTTGAGACTGTGTAGGGGCTCTGCTTCAAAGAGAAGGCACAGCAGCATCCTGCTGGTTCCTGAACCCTTCATGCTGCAGCTGGTGACATTTGAAGAGCCCAGCCCCAGAGCACTATGCCAGCCCAGGGGCCCAGCTCTGTTGCTGTTGCCTCCTCATGTCCCCACTGCCTAGCCATTGAAGGAGCAGGGAGGCTGGGCAGTCTTGCCTGCCCCAGGAAAAAGTGCTTTCCACCACCACTGCTGCAGGGGGATAAGGTGGAGCAAATGTGCACAGCCACACCTGATGGCACTGCCTGAGTAGCTCTGCCAAGTCACTGATGTCACCTCTGCCTCCACTAGGAGACCCAGCCAGAGCCAGTACCCATGGCCACCTGCACCTGCTGCTTCCACCAGAGTCACCCCACCCAGCCACCACCACAGCCTCTGCTGCCACCGATGTTGGGGGGGTACATGAGTGGAATATACACCTACTACTGCCTGCTTCTGCTTCCACCATGTAAGTAGCCCCACCAGCCTCCACTGCCTGCTGCTGCCACAGAGGGGCAGGTAGGATCAAAGGCCCAAGGCCTGCGCCTGTTGAAGCTGCCTACATAGCCTCATCCAGCCACCACTGCCACATCTGCTGTCAAGGAACCAAGGCAGGGGCAAATCCCCAAGGCTACCTGCCTCTGTGGCCACTGCAGAAAGGGATTTGCCCTGGCCCTGCCAAAGCTGCCAGCAGAGGCCTGCAGACAAGCCCAGCCATTTACATGGACACTCCCTATCACCTGCTTGGACTCTGATAACCACAGGGAAACCATGAGTCATAGGAGAACAGCAGTGTTACAGGCTCATAGTGTATCCACCCCTCTCCTGTTTGATCAATCTTCTAGAGCAGGACCCAAGCATGCCACCCAGGGGCCAGGGAACTGGGGATTACATAACATAGTACACCACAACTGGCCCCTGAACACCTCTGCAAGGGTCTGAGTTCCAACTGGCCAAATGTCAAAAACACCACAGTGGGTACCTACCAGCACAAGCCAAAGGGTGGTACACCTCTCCCTCTCTTTATTGAGCAACAGATTTTCCAAGAGAGGAGAACAAGTGTACTACAAAGCTACCTGTTTTGCAATGAGGAATGAGACTTCAGATGACAGAGAACCAGCCTAAGAACTCCGACAACATGATAAAACAGGCTGTTTTGACACCCCCAATGAACCACACCAGCTCTCCAGCAATGGCCTTCAACTGAACGAAATTGGTAATATGTAAGATATGGAATTCAGAATAGCAATTGAATGTAAGATCAAGGGGATCAAGGAGGAAGTTGAAAATCAACACACACACACACACACACACAAATAATTAATGCAGAACATGAATTGAATGAAAAATTCACTAAAGAAATGGATAATCTTAGAAAAAACATAACAGAACTTCTGAAAATGATAGGGTGATTTAAGAAATGTGGAAAGTTTTAACCACAGAATTGACCAAACAGAAGAAAGAATTTCAGAGCTTGAAGAAAAGGTTTTCAAATTAACCTAGTCAGTCAAAAATGAAGAAAAAAGAATCAAAAAGAATGAACAATCTATCTGAGAAATATAGGATTATGTAAAGTGAACAAATAAAAGAATCATAGGTATCCCTAGAGGACAAGATAAAAAAGCAAAAAGCATGGAAAACCTATTTGAGGGAATAATGAAGAAGTTGTTCCCTGGTCTTGCTAGAGACTTAGATATCTAGATACAAGGAGGTCATTGAACACCTGGAAGATCCATGGCAAAAAAGACATCACCAAGCCACATACTCATCAGTCTGGCCAAAGTCAAAGTGAAAGAGAAAATCCTGCAAGTTATGAGATGAAAGCATCAAGGAACTTATAAAGAAAAACCCATGAGACTAATGGCAGATTTTCCAGCAGAAACCTCACAAGCCAAAAGGGATTGCGGTTGCTTTTCTAGTCTTCTTAAACAGAAGAAATGTCAATCAAGAATTACGAATCCTGAAAAATTAATTTTATAAATGAAGGAGAAATAAATTCTTTCTTAGACAACCAAACACTAAGGGAATTTGTCATTATTAGATCTGCCCTATAAGAAATGCTTAAAAGTTCTCTATACATGGAAAATATAATCAATACCCACCAGTGTAAAAACACGTGAAAGTTAAACCTCACAGCTCTTATAAATGAAAAGATAAGGGAGAAAACAAAACAATTGGAAACAAGTAAAATGATGACTAGAATCCCTCACAGAACAATAGTAACATTGAACATAAACGATCTCAATGCCCCACTTATAAGCTAGAGATTGGCAGAATGGATTAAAAAAACCACAACCTAAATATACGGTTTCCAAGAAAACAATTTAATTCTCAAAGATTCTCATTAACTCAAGGTAAAGGGGTTAAAAAAATTCATGCAAATAGAAACTGAAGTGAGCAGAATTAGCTATTCTTGTAGCAGATAAAATAGACTTTAAATCAACGACGGTAAAAAAAAAAAAAAGACAAAAATGTTTATTATATAATGATAAAAGGATCAATGCAACAAGAAGATATAAAAATCCTTAGTATGTATGCACATAACACAGGACCTCCCAGATTCATAAAACAAATTCTACTAGATCTAAAGACAAAAATAAACAGCAATATCATAATAGACAGGTACTTTAACACTCCACTGATAGAAGCAGACAGATTGTTAAGGAAGAAAATCAATACTGAATCACTGGATTAAATGGGACTCTACAATAGACAGACATAACAGACATTTACAAAACATTCTACCCTAAAATTGCAGATTATACATTCTTCTCATCGGCACAAAGGACATGTTCCAAGATAGATCATATGTTAGGTCACAAAACAAGTCTCAGCACATTTAGAAAAATAAAAATAATACCATGTATCTTTTCAGATCACAGCAAAATAAAATTGGAAGTCAACTGTAAGAAGAACTCTCAAAACTACATGAACGCATGAAAATTAATAAACTTCCTGCTGAATGATGAATGATGAAATGATGAAATCAGGATGGGAGTCAAAAAAATATTTTAAATTGAAAAATAAAAGTGACAGAAGTTTCCAACATCTCTGTTATACAAGAAAAACAGTGCTAAGAGTGAAGTTCATAGTGCTAAATGCCTACATCAAAAAGACAGATCACCAATTAACAACCTATGTAACACCTCAGAGAATGAAAAAAAAAAAGAACAAACGAATCTCAAAGCTAGCCAAAGACAGGAAATAACAAAAATCAGAGCAGAACTAAATGAAATCGAAAAAATGCAAAGGATCAATGAAATGTAAAGTTCATTCTTTGAAAAGATAAATAAAATCGACAAACCACTAGCTAGATTAACTGGAAGCAGAAAAGAAAGGACTCAAATAAGCTCTATAGGAAACAAAAAAGGAGACATTAAACCAAATGGGAAAAACTAAAAATACCATCTGAGTCTACTACAAAAACCTTTATGCACACAAACTAGAAAATTTAGGGAAAATGCATAAATTTTCGGAAGCACACAACCTCTCAAGCTTGAATCAGGAGGAAATAGAAATCCTAAGCTGACCAATACTGAGTAGTGAGATTGAAAGACTAATGTAAAATCTACCCCCTACAAAAAAACCAGGATCAGATGGATGCACTACTGAATTATGCTAGACCAACAAAAATTAACTGACAACAACCTGAAGAAATTGTTCCATAAATATTGAGGAGGAAATCCTCCCTAAATCATTCTATGAAGCCAGTATCACCCTAATACCAAAGCCAGGCAAGGACAGAACACTAAGAGAAAACTACAAACCAATATGCCTCGAGAACATAGATGTAAAAATCTTCAACAAAATACTAGAAAACTTACTCTGACAACACATGAGAAGAATAACTCACAATCATCAAGTGAGTTTCATCCCAGGGACACAAGGATGGTTCAACACACCCAAATCAATAAACATGATTCACCACATAAACAGAATTAAAAACAAAATCCATATGATTATGTCGTTGGATGTAGAAAACGCATTTGATAAAATCTAGCACCTTTCATAATAAACACACAAACAAACTAAACACAGAAGGAACATACTTCAAAATAATAAAAGCCATATATGACAAACCTACAGCCAACATTACACAGAATAGAGAAAAGATACAAGCATTCCCCCTGAGAACCGGAACAAAACAATGATAACCACCTCACCCCTCTGCTCAGCATAGTATTGTATTTCATAGCCAGAGGCATCAGGCAAGAGAAAGAAATAAAAGGCATCCAAATCAGAAAAGAGGAGGTCAAACTATTGCTATTTGCTGATGATATATACCTAGAACATCCTAACTACTCCTCTAAAAGACTGCTAGGATTGATAAAAATAATACAATAAAGTCTCAGGTTATAAAATTAATGTATAAAAATCATTAGCATTTCTATACACTAATGACACTCAAGCTGGGGGTCAAATCAAGAACTGAATACCCTATATAATAGCTGCAAAGAAAATAAAATACCTGGGAATATACTTAACCAAGGAGGTGAAAGATGTCTACAAGGAGAACTGCAAAACACTGATGAAAGAAATCATACAGAACATAAACAAATGGGAAAACATTCCATGCTTACAGATTTGAAGAATCAATATTGTTAAAATGTCCATAATGCCCAAGTGATCTACAGATTCAATGCAATTCCCATCAAGATACCTGTATCATTTCTTACAGACTAAACCAAACCAAACAAAAAAACAATCTTATGCTTCATATAGAATCAAAAAAGACCAAATAGTCAAAGCAATTCTAGGTAAAAAGAACAAATCTGGAGGCATTACATTACCTGACTTCACATTATACTACAAGGCCATAGTAACCAAAATACCATGGTATTTTTTACAAAAGCAGATGCATAGATCAATTTAACAGAACAGAGAACTCAGATTTAATACTATATAGCTACAACCAATTGATATTTGACAAAATATACAAAAACGAACACTGGGGAAAGGATGACCTATTCAATAAATGGTACTGGAAAAAGTGGATAGCCACATGCAAAAAAATTAAACAAGATTGGTCTCATAATGTGTAAAAATTAAGACAAGATGGATTAAAAACTTAAATGTAAGACTTGAAACCATAAAAATTCTAGGAGAAAATGTAGGAAAAACTCTTCTGGACATTGGCCTCGGCAAAGAATTTATGACTAAGACCCCAATAGCAAACACATCCAACAACAAAGATAAATAATTTGGACTTAATTTAACTAAAGAGTTTCTGCATAGCAAAGGAAATAATCAAGAGAATGAACAGACAGCCTACAGAATGGGAGAATATATTCACAACTTATACATCTGAAAAAAGACTACTATCCAAAATCTACAAAAAACTCAAACAATTCAGCAAGGAAAGAAAAAATAACCCTTTCAAAAAGTGGGAAAAATCATGAGCAGATTTTTATCAAAAGAATATACAAATGGCCAACAAATATATAAAAAAATTCTCAACGTCACTAATTATCAGGAAAATGCAAATAAAACAACAGTGAGATACCACCTTACCTCTGCCAGAATGCCCACTATTAAAAAGTCAAAAAAAACAATAGATGTTAGCGTGGCTGTGGTGAAAGGGGAATGCTCATACACTGTTGGTGGGGTGAAAACTAGTACAACTTCAATAGAAAACAGTATGGAGTTTCCTCACGGAACTAAAAGTAAACATACTATTTGACCTGGCAATCCAACTACCAGGTATCTACCCAAAGGAGAAGTCATTTTCTGAGAAAGACACTTGCACCCAAATGTTTATTGCAGCACAATTCACAATTGCAAATCTGTGGAATCAACCTAGGTGCCCATCAAGTAATGAGTGTATAAGGAAGATGTGACACACACACACACACACACACACACACACACATAAACACACACACTCAGGAATACTGCTAGGTCACGAAAAAGAATGAAATAATGTCTTTAGCAGCAACTTGGATGGAAGTGGAGACCACCATCCTAAGTGAAGTGTCTCAGGAATGGACAAAGATATACCATGTGTTCTTTTACACGTGGGAAGCTGTTACCATGTGGGAGCTAAACGATGGGCATATATCGTCATAAAGAGGTATAAGGCACACTAGAATCTATGGGCAAAGGGGATGTGAAGGATCAGAAATTACTCATCAAGAACAATGTACAAGATTCTGGTGAGAGGTACATTAAAAGCTCTGACCTCAGTATTAGAATTCATCCATGTAACAAAAAACAATTGTACCCCCTAAATCTATTGACACAAAACAAAAATAATTGATAAGTGAATTTAGTAAAGTTGCAGGATACCAAGTCAATGTACAAATGTCAGTAGTGTTTTTACACACAAATAATAATCTAGCTGAGAATGAAATCAAGAAGGCAATCCCATTTACAATAGCTAGAAAAAAATACCTAGGAAAATATTAATATTTAACCAAGGAGATGAAAGATCTCTACAAGAAAATCTACAAAATACTGATGAAAGAAATTCATGGGACACAAATAAGAAAATATTCCATGATCATGAACAAAAAAATTTAATATCATTAAAATTACCATATGGCCAAATGGAATCTACAGAGTCAATGCCATCCCTAACAAAATACTAATGTCACTTTTCACATAATTAGCAAAAACAATCCGAAAATTTACATGAAACCCAGAAAGACCCTAAATAGCCAAAGCAATCATAAACAAAAAGAACAAAACTGTAGGAATCACATTTGCTGATTTCAAATTATATTATAAAATTATAGTAAGCAAATCATTACTGTAATGGTATAAAAATACAATCATAGATGAATGGAACACAATAGAGAGCACAAAAATAAAGGCATATATTTACAGCAAACTATTTTTTGACGAAGCTGACAAGAGCATACATTGGGGAAAGGACATCTTTTTTAATAAATGGTCCTGGAAAAATTGGATTGCCATATGAAGAAGAATAAAACTTGACTTCTCTCACCATATACAAAAATCAACCCAAATGGATTAAAGACTTAAATATAAGACCTGAAACTATAAAAATATTAGGCAAAACCTAGGAAAAACTCTTCTGGGCATTGGTTTAAGTGAAGAATTTATGACTAAGACCTCGAAAGCATGGGCAACAAAGACAAAAATAGACAAATGGGACTAAATTAAACTTAACAGCTTTTGTATGGCAAAAGAAATAACAGAGTTAACAAACAACTTACAGATTGGGAGAAAATATCTTCAAACTATGCATCTGACAGGGGACTAATATCCAGAATATACAAGGAATTCAACTCAACAACAAAAATAATAATCTCCATAAAAGTAGAAAACGAATAGATTTTTTTTAAAATATAAGACATACAAATGGCCAACAAGTATATGAAAAATGCTCAACGTCACTCATCAGCAAAGGCATGCAAATTGAAACCACAATGCAATGTCATTATATCCCAGTCAGAATGGCTACTATTAAAAAGACAGAAAATAAAACTAGATAGCTACATGCAGAAGACTGAAACTAGACCCCCACCTCTCACCTCTCACAAAAATTAATTCAAGATGGATAACAGACTTAAACCTAAGGCATGAAACCTTAAGAATTCTAAATGAAGATGTTGAGAAGACCCTTTCAGACATCGGCCTAGACAAGGAATTCTTGAAGAAGAACCCCAAAGCAATCGCCGCAGCAACAAAAATAAATAAGTGGGATCTAATCAAATTAAAAAGCTTCTGCACTTCCAAGGAAACTATCATTAGAGTGAATAGACAGCCCACAGAATGGGAAAAAATATTTCCTCTCTACACATCCGATAAAGGGCTGATAACCAGAATCTATCTAGGACTCAAAAAAATCAACAAGAAAAAATCAAACGACCCATCAACAAATGGGCAAAGGAAATGAACAGAAACTTTTCAAAAGAAGACAGAATAATGGCCAGCAAACATATAAAAAAA
>CAUYRB010045886.1:0-27276 GCA_963574695.1 Propithecus perrieri | reverse complement strand
TACACCATACTTATTGAGGCAGAGGACATGGACAGCTTTGCCTAAAGCAGAGTGCCTGCTAGATTTGAGCAGGTGTTCACTCCGCTAGTGCACCTTGCTCAGGAGGCTAGTGTGAGCGGAAGTCCCAGCAGAGCTCTGCTCACCATGCCCCGTGTCTGAGGTGAGGCTTAGAATATATTCTAAGTGAATTAATGAGAAAAAATTTAAAGATATTATACTGTAGTAGGAATTTTTAAATAATCCTGGGGTGCAGAAAGACTTCCCAAGCAACATAGGAATCTCCAGAAGTCATAAAGAAAAAGAACAACAGAACAAAATATTTTAAAATTTATGTGAGAGTGCCATGCAATAAACTTCATAGACAAGTGTACACCAACAAAATTATTTAGCATATATTATATAACAGAAAAGAAATTGAATTGTTATAACGTATAATGGTATTTTACAAATTGATAAAAAAGAACACCTCCCTAGAGAAAAATGGTATCTTAACTCAAACTCCCTAGAACACAGCCAGAGTCAGGCTTCTGTGGCAATGCTTTATTGGAAGATGCAATCTCAGAGCAGAAAAACTCAGGGAAATAGGAAATGAGGCAGGGAGAAAAGAAGAAAATAAGGAATGGACAATTTTAAAACCAAGTCCATCTGCCTAATTAAAGGGAAGATAAGTTTATCTGTCTGCTTCCTTTGTCCCATTTGTCAAGATTCCTCTAATAGGGCGCTAACCGCTTGCCCTGTGAGAGGCCAGGCCCATTCCCTCCAGTATGGTGCCTCTTTCCAACTTCAGGAATGATAGGAGGACCTAGAAACTCTGAGTGAGTGGCAGCTGTGCCTTAGGCAGCCAGGTCATGGAGATCTGCATAAATTTGTTTGTGGTTGATAGTTTAGCAAGTTGGGCCAGGTGAAGCTGAGAGAACCTAAAGAAGAATATATGTTACAAATGGTCAAAGGAAATGAACAGATATGTCATTAAAGTATTATAACAATTGGGAGCAAGGACATAAAAAGATATTCATCTTCATAAAAATCAGGCAAATGCTATTTAAATAGCAAAACCTATGTACACATCATATTCACAAAAATTTAAGAGTGATATCTACTCTTAAATAGAGTGGATAGAAAGTAGGTAGAAAAGAGTTATACTTAACCAGGATTAGAAGTAGTACAAATTAGGATAGCTGCCTCAGAAGGCAAAATGTACTATTTATCAAATATTAACCATATAACCATGGTTAATGGAAGATGTTAACATTAAGGAAATTAGGGGAAAGGTTATGCAGGAACTCTGTATTAAAATTGTAAACCCTCTGTCATTCTAAAACTATTTCAAAATAAAAAATTGAATAAAATTAACAGCACACGTGACCTCTGACCAATTAATCAATGCTCCATGCTATCTATTCTATAAAATAATTGCACAAATGTACAGATTCAAAGCTGAACAGCAACTCAGTGAAAGACCTATTTCCAGTAACAAAAATTAGAAACATCAATAAGGGGATGTTTAAATAAAGCAGATCATCCATTCTCTGGAAAATACTACACTGAAGTTGAAATGAAATGGTCTGTGTATTAGAGACATGGAATAGTGTTTAATACAGATCTTTAACAAACAAAGAAAAGTTATAGAAAACACATTTACTATCCCATTTATGTAAAAATTTATGTATACAACCCACACAAGACATGGATGTACCTTAAATGCATATTGCAAAGTGAAAGAAGCCAAACCATGAGATATATAAAAACTCTCTGTAGTATAGTCTACTTTTTTCTAAATATAAAATAATTCTGAAGTAAAAGTTTTATTTAAAAACTTCTAAGTGTTAACAATATTCTAGAGATTCATATATTACTACATGAGATAAGCTTCTATCTAATGTTTTTCAGCCCTTAAAGAACTGCTGTAGCATGTTTTTATTTGCCTAAATATCTTTAGGGCTTTAAATGTGTTCAGTTTATTTGTTATTCTGAGGAGTGTCTATTATGTATAAACAAATAAACTTTATAAAAACACATGAATATTTAAATATCAACACACTTTTAAACTGTATATAGATTTTTATTCTCATAAAATATTTCTAATACGATGATTTTTTATGATTTCAAAACAAAGAAAAAAATCTAGATTTTATTTTCTTTGTTCTACTCACTCATCCAATTCTTTTTACACTGAGCAACATATGCCTTGAAAATTTAGCAAAATATACTTTTTTTATACCCAAACTCATGTTTGATCCATTATTCCAGTTTCTGAGTTTCACCATTTTGATGGGTACTGACATTCAGAAAATAAAATAAAAAGGGAAAATAACAAAATACATACCTTCTCTAAGATCAAAAACAATGTAATGGTATAAAATGCTCGATATTTCTCTTCTAAGTAGTCAGTCTATTTCCTAATTGAAAAGGTTGATTGAAACTAGACAGTGAGGAGAGGTGCCGAGATGGTTGACTAGAGATGTTGGTCACCAGATCTTCTCAGAAAGAAGAAAAGGTTTTAGGTGGGAAAAACAAACAAAAAAACAAAAAAACATAGTCCAGGTGTAATTCTGAGGTAAAAGTGCCAGAATCTACCAGAAATTCCACAGGAAGAAGTTGGGAGCAGAATGAGAAGGAACAAAATATCTTAAGGAATAATAATAAAGATTATGACAGTAATACAAATAATAGCTAACATTTATTAAGTATTTACCATTTGCCAGGCACAATTTTAAGTACTTTATGTATGCCTTTTTACTTAATCTTCCAACAATTTTCTGAAGTAAGTACTATTTATCGTCTTGTATCAAAAGAAGAAACTGAGGCACAAATATTTTTAAGTAGTTTGCCTCAAGTCCATAGCTAATAAGAGAAAAATAATCTTATAAAATTTACATATTCACTAATAAAGACTACTTTAACCACTCAAGGAGTAAATGAAAGCACTATTATGATATAAAAGGTAAACCCAAAGAATATGAGGCTAAACAGAAGGAAAAAAAGTTATGCTGAGGAATATGGAAACGAGAGCCTTATTCCTAACTTGTGTTTTGATGAAGAACTACAGATGTAATTTCAATAATGATTATTGTTTTCCACGTAATAGCCATCCAATGAAGGAGCTTAGAGGACCAAAAATGTATTGCCTCACAAAATCATGGAAAGGGTGAGAGTTTAGCTGAGCTACAGTAAAGAAATAAAGTAGATGAACACCACGCTAGAAAAATGCATGGCACTTCATTTGAGAGCTTTCATTTCCCTTCTAACAACATACTTGATAATATTTCTTTTTTTGCTTGGTCCTACCTTATAGGAATCCAGATATTGATCTAAGAATCTCTGAGTTCTCTTTCATGAGGAAAAATTATGTGACCACGAATTATAAAAATGGAAGTTACTAATTAATGGGCATAAACTTTCAGTTAAACAAGATGAGTAAGTTCTAGAAGTATGCTGTGCAACGATTTGCCTATAGCCAATAATACTGTATTGTATACTTAAAAATTTGTTAGGAGGAAGATCTCATGTTAAATTTTCCTACCGCAATAAACAGAATTTTAAGAATTTAATGGTAGAGGTTATTAGACAAGCTAATAGAAACTTCTCCTACTCTGAAGCAAATAATATGTATTTGCACCTGCAATGATTATGCAATTCTCATGCTATAACTCTGGACAATTATAAGAACTAAGAAAAGATCTAAAGAAGGCAACTAAATGATAAGGAAATAAATGGGCTTCTAAATAAGAACAGACGACTAAAGCAGTATTTTGTCTGCAGGGAGTTTGGTTTGCTATCAAATTGAAGGATAGTAGAACTAGTATTACCACCCCCAATTGAAATTTCAAAAAGATATATTTAAGACAAATAAAATTATACACTGCCTTAGAAAGCATGTGTATAATGCAATTTATTATAGCTAAAGGTAATACAAATTATATTTAGTTTACAGGAATGGTTCAAGAATAGGGTTTGGTGGAAATGGCAACTGTATTTCTGTTCAAATTTTTCTCTGCCTCTCCCTGCAAGAGGATTATATATACATTCCCACTGATATAAAAAATGCCCTTGTGACTTTCCTTGAGCAAAACATATTGGTGGAAGTGATGTGTTTCAGTTCCAAGCAAGAGGTTTTAAAAGAGTGAGTGCTTTGGAATGATCTTTTTTCCCTTTCCCTTGAGAAATGTTCCAGATAGAGCCTGTTTCATTCTCCTCCTCCCACAGTGGGCATGACAGTGGAGCAGAGCCACTGGCAGCCCAGTATCGACATGTTGGGTGGATGAGATGTGAATGTTTGGTGCACGAGCCACTGATATTTGCACTTGTTGTTAGCCTGTCCAGAATGACAGAGCAGACTAGGTTGGTTCTCCATAACGACTGAAAAGTATGGAGTCATACAACTTAAATTGTTTCCTGAAAGCTTACTCTAAGATAGATGCTATATAGATACTACATAAACAAGAACCAATGCCTTGTCCTTAAATAGCTCAAAGCCTATCACAGAAGCAAACAGGAAGACAAGTCTTTACCAGAAGCTTCCTCCATTAATATATAGCTAGATACTAAACTTGTGTTTAAGTTATAAATTTAAAGAATACATTTACATGATAGAAAGCAGTTTCCTTGCTCGAGGAGATAAATATACTTTTCTAAAAAAAACAATAATTTTGTTTTACTGATGTTAATAAAACCATTTATATAACAGTACATGCCTGGCACTGAGTGCTGGGCATACATTTACTCATCCATCACAACAGTGTTGAAAGCCAGAGACTATTCTTACTGCATTTTGCTGCTCAGGAAAGTAAAACACAGAAAGTTACATAATTTCCAAAACCATGAGAATTCCAGATAAGAATTTGGGTTGAACACATGAATTAACTTCAAGTCTTTCCTGAAACCCTACTCAAATAATAGAAAAGATTTTATCGAGGCCATGAATTCACAAAGACAAAGAAAACTATAAACAATAGGGGCACAAATTTACTTGAGAGCCATTTTTCACTGTGAACAGCCAGATAAATGCCTTTCTGTCACCTCATTAGAAAACTAAAAAAAATTTTCACATCAACTTACCATCAATCTAAAAATATAGTTAAGAATACAGGTATTAAAATGCATTCTATTCAAACACTAGTCGTAAGAAAGCTGCCTGTCTTAATATCAGGCAAATTAAATTTCAGAGTAAGGAACATTTCTAGAAGTCAACAGGGACAGAAGGAAGACATAATAATCCTAAATATTTATATGCTTGATTACACAACTTCGAAATACGTGAAGCAAAAAGTGCCAGGAATGCAAGGGTGGCACAAAGTTTAATTACATTATTCACCATATTAATATAATAATTAAAAAACGCATTATCATCTTAATAGACTCAGAAAATCATTTGATAAATTCCCACCTTCTTTTATGATGGAAGCGCTCAAGATAGTAAAAATAGAAGGAAACTTCCCCAACCTGATAAGGTGCTTCTACAAAGAACTCTCAGCTAACATCTTATTTAATGGTGAAAAGCTGGATGCTTTCCCTCCAAGATCAGGGATAAGACAAAGTTACTGACTCTCACTACTTCTATTCAACATGGTAATGGAGGTGATTGGAAAGGAACAATAAAACCATATTTAGTGATATTAACTTGATTTTTTATATAGAAAATCCTAAATATTCTTTATAAAATCCTATTAGAATTAATAAATAAGTTTAGCAAAGCTGTGGGATACAAGGTCAATATGCAAAAGTCAATTTATTTCTGTACATTAGCAATAAATAATCTAAAAATAAAATTAAGAAAACAATTCCATTTATAATAGTGTCAAAACATTCAAATACTTAGGAATAAAATATGAAAAAATCTTCTATAATGAAAACTATAAAATCTTGTTGAAAGAAATTAAAGCCATAAATTAATGGAAAGATATCCACATTCGTAGATTAGAATACTCACTGTCAACGTACCAATACTCCTCAAATTGATATAGTCTCCATGTATACCTATCAAACTCCAAGATGCCATTTTTGCAGAAATTGGAAAGTTGATCATACTATTCACATGAAGATTCGAGGGATACAGAAAAGGCAAAGCAATGTTGAAAAAGAAAAGCAGAGTTGAAGGACTCAAACTTCCCAATTTCAAAACTTACTACAAAGTTATGGTTAACAAGACAGCACGGTACTGTCATTGGACAGATATGAAGATCAGGGAATATAATTGACACTCTAGAAATAAACCCTTACATTTATGGTAAATTAATATTAAGTAATGTTTCAAAAAAAATTGAATGAAGACGGAATAGTCTTTGCAAAAATGATGCTGGGAGAACTGGATGTCAACATGCAAAAGTATGAAGTTGGATACGTAATTCACATTATACACAAAAAATTATCTAAAAATAGATAGTTTTTTCTAAAAAACCCTAAATAGGACCTAAATAAATGTAGAGAGTTATACTATTTTTGCATATCAGAAGACTCAATATATTAACATATCAATGAACTCTAAATTGATTATTATAATTGAAACCCAGGAAACAATCAGAAGTAATCAGCAGAATATATAAATTATAACATTATTGATCTTAAATATACAGTATTACACAAATGTTTTTAAATGATATTTTTAGTACAATTTATGTACATTAAAACAAATTTATGTTCACACAAAAATATGGAAAAAGTGGAAGCAAAGGGTAAGCACGTTTCTTTTAAATAAGCGATGTGAAAGTTGCACATATTACTTTCATTCACATTTCACTGGCAAATCCTAGTCACATGGCCATAACCTAGCTTCACAAAAAATCTGGTTAAGTATAGACCATACTGAAATTTTGGGGCAATTGTTTGTTTTGTTAGTTAATAGAAAAAAATGTGCAAGAAGATATGGGGGAAAGTTATTTGTCACTACTGGATACATACTCAACACTTTAGAGTGGATAGCTAAACAGGGAAGGGGAATAGAAGTAGAAATCATGATTATATATATATTAAAAATATATATATATAAAATAAAATAAACAAAAATAACCCGACAAAATGAGAAATTTTTGTTTCAGTTGTGTAATCAAGACTCAAGACTCCGGATGTGTCGACACCTGTGTTGTACCTGATCATGAGGACAGGTGGCCAGACTCCAGTCTCCAGAAGAGTTTGGTTTGCTAAATTGAAGATCATGGAGCTAGGAGATATACAAACTTCCTCCAGTGTGGCAAATGGAGTCTCTCTTCTTGGATATTTCCTCCTTCCTGGATAGTTCTGTGCTTCTATGAGGAAACTTTGAAAAAAATGGTAAGCTTGTACCTCTGTGTGTGAGTATGCAGTGTGGTCTCCTATTTAAGTAATTATCTTTCTAAATTTCCATTTCTTTTCCCGTAAGGAAACCGTTACTTCAACTATGTCTGTTTTACTGCCAAGCATAGTACCATCCTGTTGTGACAATCAAATTAAAGTAAAAGCTTTTTCTTAGAAACAAGTAACAGTAGCTCGATCCTGGAAAAGCCTGATTAAGAGGAAATAAAAGGAAGCAAAATTATACAGTCCTAGGATTGACTGAGAAGATATAAATACATACATATGTGGAAGAGATAAAAAGAGTTATAGAAGAACTTTATATGAAAAAATGCTTTCCAGGATAATAAAAAATAATTAAATAAGCAAAGATAAAAACATATAATTCGGAGAACAAAACCAAA
Source organism: Propithecus perrieri (assembly GCA_963574695.1). Lineage (NCBI taxonomy): Eukaryota > Metazoa > Chordata > Mammalia > Primates > Indriidae > Propithecus > Propithecus perrieri. The sequence continues at coordinate 19,606 of CAUYRB010045886.1, read as the reverse complement.
TTGCTATTAACTTATTGTATGTTGTTTGCCCTAATTGCTATTCAGAGAAATGCGAATTATAAAAAACAATTAATGTGTGCGTTTTTCAGATTAGAAAACACCAAAACAATACTAAATTAAACTAATACCATCTAATACTAGTAAAGATAATATAAATAAACAGGAATTGAAAACAGGAATGTAACAATATTCATTGAATTTTGAAATACACACAAGTTTTCACTCTGAATTCCACTTTTGAGAAACTACTCAACAGAAACTAAAGTACTAATATATCAGGATAATTGAACAATAATTTTTATTGTTGTAGTGTTATCTATAGTGACACAAATTAGACATAACTAAATATCAGTTCAGAAAAGATTGATTAAATTGTGATTCAGAGATATTAAGCAGCATAGACGCAACTATTAAAAGTAATTAAATAAATATATATTTATCTTTCTATTAAGGTAATTAAGATGCATTTTTGTCAAAGCAAACAAAAAACCTGACCCTTAAATTAATATAATTTTATGTTTTTCTATTTGCATAGCATGAAGAACGACATGAAAGATCATCCTCCAAGATTTTAATATAAAATTCCTCAAAGTTATGGGATGTTTGTGTGGGGATAAATGTTGAGATTATCATTTTATTTATATCTCTTATTTTCATGTTTAAGTCAATGAGAAACATATACTCCTTTTGCAATTCAAAACATGAGGAAAAATTAACTACCAGTAATCATAAATAGAAGATTTATGGGGATGAATCGACAGGAAGTAGAAAGGGCAGGAAGAGGTTCTTAGAATTGTTGTTAGAGGCACTGTCATTGAAGTCACCTACAGTCTCAATGCTAAATCCAATGTTCAATTTATATTCCTCATCGTACTTGACCTAAAGACAGCATTTGAAACAGTCATTTTCTCTTTATTGGTTAACTCCACTAGTGGCTTCAGATATCATATTTTGGCTATTTTTTCTCTTGCCTCACTGGTTGCTCCTTCTCAATCTGCTTTGGTGGTTTCTTCTCTTGTCCTTTGAGGACCAGTGATTCCAATGTATTCATAGAATACCTCAAAGGTCAATCTGCGGTCTTTTACTATTTTTATCCATGACCATCCGTTGTTGATCTCATCTAGTCTTTTAGCTTTATATATGGCATCTTATGCATTAATTCCTAATTTAATATCTATATCCCAGATCTATCTCATGATCTCCAGACTCAAATATCCAGCTGCCTATTAGATATCTCTTAGGTATTTACTGGAACGTCAGTTTCAAAAGCAAGCTACAGCTTTTTCTCCTCTTCTGCCTTCCCCCAAAATCTGTTTCTCCTGCAGCCTCCCCATCTCATAAATTGTAACTCTAGTCTTCCCGACTGATGACTTGGGAATCATCCTTCTATCAGGAACTGCCAAGAAGTACCATTGGTTTCACCACCAAAATGCCCCCAGAGTCTGACCAATTCACACATCTCGTACTCCTTTTATCTTGGAACCAACATAATCTCATGCTTTAAAAAAAATGTAATAGGCTTCTTATTTGTCTTCATATGTCTATCCTTGCTACTATTACAATATATTCTTAACGGAGAAATGAAAGTAATCCATTTGAAACTGTAAGTAAGCTCATGGCACTCATGTGCTAAAAGCTACAATGACTGGCCATTTCCTCACAAGTAGAATCCAAAGTTCCCAGAATGTCCTCTAAGTCCTTAGGTGACCTGTGCTCCCATGACTTCTCCTACTTTTTCTCCTTAGCTCCCCAAATTGCAGCCACATTGGCCTTGAACCACTTCCTGGAACATACCAAGTAAGCTCCTGTCTTCAGGACTAGGATCCAGCCTTCTTCTGTGCCCGGAATGCTCTTTCCCCAAATAGCTGTTTGGCCAACTCCCACACCTCCTTCAAGTCTTTGCTCAAATTTTACTTCTCAATGAGCCCTACCCTTATACTGCATCTGTTCTGCCCACACAGAACTTGTAAACACACTCGACCTGCTCAACTTATAAATTTTTTGTAGAACTTATCATCTTCTACACACTTTATAATTTTATCATTTATTACACTTTTTTGGTCTGTTTCCCATTAACCAGAATGTAAGCTCCCCTAGGGCTAGGATCTTTGTGTTGTTCTCTCATATATTCCTTGCACCTGGAACAGAGCCTGGTGCATAGTACACATTCAGTAAATGTTGCACAGTATGGATGGGTGTCAATGGATGGATGAATGAAGAGGACAGGATAAATTTAAGAGGAAGTTCTCAGTTACAATTGTTAAGTGTTGAGTATCCCCAAATGTGAAGAGATTCAAGCCATTTGTTAAATATGAGTTTCATGAAAAGATAATATGAATTTAGAAAAAAAAGTATAAACTGCTAGTCTTGTTCTATAAGGAGTTACAAAGAACAGAAAAGTGTTTCTCAAGCTAGGAATTGAGTATTGTTAGCAGCAAAGGCCAGAAAGAAGTGCCTCTGAAACATTTTACTTGAATCCAAAAATGTAAATTTACCCCATATTTATACTGCATATTTATGTCTGCACTGCTAGACAACATTCCTCCCTAGTTCTTTGATAAAGCACAAAAGTGTCAAAGATGGGTTGGAGGAACACACATTTTAAAAGTCAAAACAGTACTTGCCTTATTTAAAGTGCATCCCTCTCCATATTATGGGTATAAAAAAGGAAAAGCAAGTGTCATGCTGAACTTGTCTTTAGAAAAGTATAATAGAGCTTAGTCATTTTTAAGTTATTTCTGTATTGGACATTCTAGTTGATTTCATATAAAGAGCAACATTTGATTTCTTATATACATAAAATCATACCAATAACAACTGGCAGATTTTTTTCTTAGCATTTAATGAACTATAAGAGCAATATAATGAAAAAAATTGTTTTGTATTTGACAAAACTTTACATTTGGTACTTGATTTGTATATCCTACCTAAAAAAAAAAAAATGAACTGTGATCTCAGACTAAATCTGCAAAAGATATATTGACTATAAAAATTCCATCCGTCTGACTCAAAATCAGAATTTAATATATCTAATTTAACTGCATAATTCTTTCTCTGTATATTTTAGCACTTATTTTACTGATAAACCATATTATAGGAAAGGGAATGAGAATCAAGTGGAGAAATCATTGCCAGATGAGGATGCAACTTATGATGCATATGGGACTGGGACACCCAGGGGACTCAGATGTAGCCTTGGGAATAATTTTCCCCTTTGCAGGGTAGTTATTAACCTCACTTAATGTTTTAAGTATTCTACCATCAGGAAATGGGCTCATTCATACCTTTTAAAAGTTTTTATTGTAGCGTATATTCAGCAGAACTTGCGTATGTGTATGTTTACCATCTGCGGTTTACACTATTTATGAGTGATTCTGAATGTCCTCAGATTTATAAACACACTGAGCATCTTAATCGCCATGATTTTGAATCTGATCAAATAGCCCTGTGAGAGGTACAAAGCTCTCATTGATCTCTCTGCCTATTCTATTATCCCTACAATATGCTGTTATGCACATAAGTACAAATTTTATGTTCTTAGAGCTTAATGATTGCTATGTTATCCATTACTTAGAAACCTTCAGCATTCTTTTAAGTATCTGTAAGATTTGCAAATTCCTTAGCCTGATGTCTAGGCCCTCTATAATTTTCTGTTAACATGGGTGCATCAATCTTGGTTCCCTTAGCCTTTATCCCTTTATGTAACTCTGTCTGCCTCTTACTCAGGGGTTCTCAACCAGGGCTGATGTTCACCCTCCTCTCCACAGGGACACTGGCAACGTTTGGAGACCATTTTAGTCATCACCCTAGGGGATGAGGTGTGCTAATGGCATATAGAGGTATAAAACAAGAATGCAGTTAAATATCCTATAATACGCAGGACATCCACCCACAACAAAGAATTATTTTGTTAATGGTTAATAACAAATGTTAATAGTGCCAAGTTTGAGAAACACTGCTATAGCTTAAATCCCAGCATGCTTTATTCTCTGAATGACCCTCTCTAATTTTTGTCATATCTTATCTAGCCTTTAAGTTTTGACACAAACTCTTTACAAATTTCAAATTCTTTGAAAACATGGGCCCATTGAGATCATTCTATTGTCTAAATCCTATAACTAAACATTTTTTTGTTGGACCCATTTGGCAATGATCACGTACTATGTTGGTATGTAAAAGTCAAACTTTCATGTGTGTAGTATGTATCTTCCAAATATATTTCAAACACTCTAATCGAAGTCATGGATTTTAAAAAGTGCTTTATTTTGATTACAGATACTGTAAGATTTTATCCTGCTAGGAAATGTAAGTGTGAAATTCTAACATAATTCCGAAAATCAGATTCGTTTACACACTATTATTAATGACTCTAATGATGGACAGGAGTTGATGTAAAACAGTAATCAGAGTTGATAATATAAGTAAAAAGAGCATTTCAGTTAATAATTTCATTTTGCATATTATTTCTATTTATTGCTTACGGGGAAAGTATTATCTAATTCTTTCTTGAAGTTTTACTTTGATTTGAAAGTATGAACTTTCTTTATGGGCTGAGTATGCTTTGATTACTGTTGTTTATACATAATTCTTAATTTGTAGGATGAAGGAATATTTTTTTCTCTCTTCATTTTTGAATGAAGAATCTATTTTTAAATTATACCAGCTTTTGCAGCATTTAAAATTAGCTGTATACTGCCTAGAAATTTTGCCCTAAAAAATGTTCTTCTCTCTTTTCTCCTTGTTTAAGTGTTTGCTTCTTAGAAGCAAAGGCTTAGAAGGGGAAAAGTGAATAATGATGGCATTTTTCATTTGTGTTTTAAAGGGAAGGTAACTCCTCATGCACGTCTGTTCAGTAAAAATTTACATGATGGAAAATGAGGAATACACCACTGCTTTTCTGCATCATGAAATCTATGTACTGTTTTATGTGGCTGTAAAATAGATGACTGCTCCCCATAATACACACGGATGCCAAGCAAATCTGCATAGTACCCCACTTCTTCAAATGGTAAGCAGCCCACCTGAGCAAGCATTGGTGAGAAGAAACTAATCTAATCTTTGAATCTTTTTCTGTAAAGATGTATCTGGCCTCTGTGCTCTAGCAGAATCCTTCTCTGGGAGTGGATGTATACGTTCTAGAGGATGCCTGATTGTTAAGAGACACACTGATTTTATTAAAACCATTCTTTTCTCCCTCTTGCTGAATTCAAAGAGAAACTGATTATTTTGAAGTCTAAGCAAAGCCTATCTTCCTTCATTAGCTTAAGGAAAAATGTCTGTATCTCTGAAATAGGAAAATAACTATCAAATTATAACATTTGAAATTAGATACAGACAAATTCTCCTCCTAAATGATATGATCAGATGCATATTGGTAGAGTTGGTTTGTTTGTTAAAAGAGGTGGGGTTTCAAAGTTCTGCACAGATCTGTTTGTAACTCATTGGCATGTGAAAGTTTCCAGATACTACTTTCTTCACTTGATGCTGGAGTGCATGAGCACGTGAGGATGAGCACCATTGCATGATGTGGAAAACCCCAATGTTTTAGCCATTTAGTTTACATTATCAAGGTAAGACCCAAGTCATAATGTAATCTCATTTATATATGCTACTGATACTCTAGTACCCAAATTGTGAAAACCTTTAACATTCCATTTTATTCTCTTTGACCCCTTCCAGTCTCACTTCCACAGTCCGTTACAGTCGATGGAATCAGATCCACCCAGACCTCATAAATCAAACGAAAAATGCAATGTTGAGTTTTAAAGCTAACTCCCACTCAGTCCTTTCTTGACTAAGCTTAATTCCTATATGTCCTTTTATTATTCTTCTAATGGTTTTTCTATGTAATTATTTTACCTATTACAGGAAAGGTTTTAATTAAAAATAATAGAGTATCAATATTGAAGTTTTACTTTTTAACGGTATTTCATTGAAATGGCATTGTAATATTGTTCTCCATTTCAGGTGTCTATGTGCATTAGTGATGATTTTCTAGTTTCTTTTTTTTAATTTCATTTATTCCTGCCAACCTAGCCTGGCACAAACACCTTACAAATATTTTCTCACTTAAATCTATATATTACTATCTCCATTTTACAGAGAGAGAATGTAGGCAGAGATAGTCTATGTTTCTGCCTAAGCCAGTAAGTGAGGAAGCCAAGATTTCACCCAGGCAATTTGTTCAAAGTTTGTGAAAAACAAGGTCATCTTTTTCAAATATATTGGCATACTAAAATTGTCATTGCTTTTAAACAAGGCCATAGCACGTATTATATACTTCAAAAAATATTTCATTAGAAAAAGATTCTATGTGGTATTTTTTGAAGATATTTTATTAAAGATTTTTTTTTTTAATTTTAAAGTGCTGCATGCCAATCAGCAAAGTCTTACAAGGAATGAAAATAATAATAAAAATAATTTAGCTTGGTGATATACTCTGAATGGCTGGTGCTAGAGGAAGAAGTTGTAGGCATTATATTGCTCATTTTAAAAATATTTCATAGTGAATAAGCAGGTCTGTTTGAGGGTTGTGGAAATACTTTACTGGGAAAATAATCTGTTGCCTATTAAGGGAAGCCACTAAGGTTCAAATATTTAGCCTATCATTTACACAGGCACGTCTTCCATTCAGTAAACTGATTAGTAAAATGTCTTACTGTCGAGGACTAGACTTTTTAAATCATGTTTTAAAACTCAGAATCCAATTTCTGTATCTCAAGTATATAAGCCATGTCTTCAACCTGGAACACCTTCTATTCCCTTTAATGACAAAATTTAATCTTTCTAATCTTTATAAATTTTTGTTTTATATTCCCTTTCCTCTCATACATATCCCTGTATCGACACTGCCAAGTTACAATAAAAATAAATACAAACTTTAACACTCATCTGTGTATACAGTGGAAAGTCCCAAGTTTCTGCAGTAAGAGGTCAAATGTTACATAACATGTCCTATGTTCTACTTGTGTCAACAGACTCTAAGCTTCTTTAAAACAAAAATTAAGGCTATTTCTTTTAAAAATTAGCCTAAGAATTAGTACAGCACTTTATATGAAGCAATTATCTTTAGAAGAAAAAAGGTAGAGATGAGTAAAAACTGGGGAAATTTTCTCCACACCCTTACATACTCCTTATTTTATTCTCTCATACAGTAACCTCTAAAATTTATAAGTGAATTGCAATATTCTTTCTTACCTGGATATTGATCTTTCATCTCTTAAAACACTTGAAACTTAGATCATAGAAATTGTTTCAAGTAAACTAAGCTCAAGGCAAAACATTACACACACACAATCTTTTCACCAAATTTTATTTCACCAAAATTTATTTAAGTTGATATTAATTTAAAGATATGATCTAATTTTAGAGATATTAAAATACAAGATAAATGTGTCTTATAATTGAGGAAATATATTAGCTGTCTTTATGGGCATTAATTACTACACAGTATGCTACATATCTATTTCCTATACGTGTATACACACTATATATTTCAGTTGAATATGGACCTAATTATGTATTACCTCTCAAGTTACATGTTTCCATCAATTAGCATTATAAACAAATTTCGGAATACCTATGTCTCTTTTTACTAATTGCAATTTAAAAGTAAATCATTTATGGTATATGAGTTATCCAACTTTATGAGAAAAAACAGTACAAATATAAATTATATTATATATAAGATCTAAAAACGTTTTCCTTCTCTCTAAAATCTACCTATAAAAATTGTAACAAGTATTAGATTTTTTAAAGAACAATGAAGTTGAATCAATAAAAATATTTATGTATGTACGATCACTTATAATGAACTAATCTTATATTTTTCCCATCAGTTATACTAGGCTATGATAGAAATAGTTTAATAAATTATAAGTAAATACATTTTAGTTCTGAAATCCCATGTGTTATTTCAACATAAGACATGAATATTTTATTGTCTACCTCGTAAATTTGAAAAATTTGGCTCAGTGTTTTAAATATATTTTCTTGTTTGAGAAAACAAATTTTCTTTATCTAAAAAAAGGAATTATCCTTAAAATGTGGGAATTGTAAATATTTTGAAGATGTACTCCCCAACTTGATGCAAGTTTCTGCTTAGATGCCATATTTTTTTAAAAAAATAAATAAATTTATTTAATTAAAAATTCATTTATTTAATTAAAAATTAAATAAATTTACTTTTAAGCAGTTTAAAATATACAGAAAAATTGATCAAAAAGTATAGAAAGTTTCTATATATCCCTTCCTCCCCAGTTGCTCCAATCGTTAACATCTTGCATTAGTGTGGTACATTTGTTACAATTGGTTAACCAATATCTATGTATTATTATTAACTAAAGTCCATAGCTTACATTAGGGATCACACTTTGTGTTGTAGATTGTATGGGTTTTGATAAATGTATTATGACATGTGTCCATCATTATACTGTATTTTGCAGAATAGTTTCCCTCCTCTAAAAATGCCCTGTGCTCCACCCATTCATTCCTCTCCCTCCCCTCAAACCACTGATCTTTTCATTGTTTCCATAGTTTTGTCTTTTTCAGAATATTATTTAGTGGGAATGATACAGTTTGTAGGCTTTTCAGCTTGGCTTCTTTCACTTAGCAATATGTATTTAAATTTCCTCCATATCCTTTCGTGACTTGATAGCTCATTTCTTTTATCACTGAATAATATTCCAGTGTACAGATGTACCATATTTTGTTTATCCATTCACCAATTTGAAGACATCTTGTTTGCTTCCAAGTTTTGACAATTATGAATAAGATTGCTATAAAAATTCATGTCAGAGTTTTTTGTGAATGTAAGTGTTTCAACTCATTTGGGTAAATACCAAGGAGCTCAATTGTGGGATCATATGGTAAGTGTATGTTTAGTTTTGTGAGAAACTATCAAATTGCTTTCTGAAGTGGCTACACCATTTTGCCTTCCCATTACCAAGGAATGAGAGTTTCTGTTGCTTCACATCTTCACCTGCACTTGCCGTTGAAACGCCATTTTCCCTCACTCAATCCTTTCATTCATTATGTTACTTCCAGACACCTACCGATATTTGATTTTGTAACCTGTTCTTTATACCACATTTTGCTAATGACCTCATAAATTCTACCATTTATATAGTTTTTTTTAACTTAAAATTTGGCCTGAGGTATTATTTTTCTGGAAAGTAATTAATATTTCAAAGCCTGCCTGACCATCTGAAAACTGAATAACAGTATTTATGCATGAAAATATACTACTTTCAGATGTAAATATTAATATCAAATAAATACATATAATCTCATCAGCTATCCATAAATCTATAAATTTTATTGTGAAGAAAGAAAGATTTATGAAAATAGAATACCACTACTACAAAAATCATATTCATTTAGTAGTCCATATGTATTTCACATATGGTTTGGAACTTACAGAATAGGAACAGACATAATTTATTTATTTATTAAATCACAGATTGATTTATTTGATAATTATTTATAGAACACATATTATAGGAAAAGCACTTGCAAGGCACTGGAATAAAGAAATCTGAAGATGCTAAAAATTACCTTTCTGGAAAACTGTGGCAAATTTTGTAATTTTCTAAGAAACTCTGGTGCTTGATTTTTTTAATGTAAAATATTAGTGAGATTGTCATCCTAAACCTTATGGGAATTCTCTTTATTGAGGCATTTTCCTCCTCAAACTGCATTTTTCAGTGTGCGTTTATTACCTAGCAACCAAACTATAAAAAAACTAATGCTAGATCTTAGATTGATAGGGTTTTTTTGGTAGCTGTAGTATAAAATATTTTTTATGATGAAAACCCGTAGAAACTTCCTCCACAACAACAAAGGATTTAAGAATTATTGTACCAGCTTGCTCACTTCAGGAAAACACATTTCAGCTTTCAAGGATTCCTGATTGATATTCTTTGAAATGCTGAAAATACCACGCTAGTAAATGATACCCTACAGACTCAAATCATCTTTTCATCTTTAGAGCTATAGGCCAACGTAGTATAAACCTTCCTGTGACAGACTGACTGCGTCCCGCTTGGCATCAAATGACAGCATCATTTCAGATCATGGTGGAGCCTCAACAATGCAGCCAGTGAGACACACTTACCCTGAGCATGGCTTTCCATTTGGAAATGCATTTGGATTTCCCTGGATATGTGTCTAATCTTGTAAAACCCTTTTTCTTGCTTCTAAGAATGAATACCACTCTGAAATCTATTTTATGGCCTCAAAACACAGTTAACATTAACCTTAAGAGGCAATGTGTTCAGTGGTCAAGACCTTGGTCTCTGAAGCCAGATTGGCTAAATTTAAATCATGACTCTTTACGTCTTAGCTGTGTGATCTCTGAAGATTTATTACTTAAACACTCCATGCCTCAGTATCTTCACTTGGAAAATGGGGATAATGATAACATCTACCTCATAGGATTGTTTTGAGATAAAAATGAGGTCATTCATGTAAAGTACTTAGTGTAGATCATATAGTAAACATTCACTAGATGGTAGCTGTTATTGTGCGATTTATTTATCCTTCCAGAGAGTTGGACACCTGAGTGGGACCTTGATCCTGCTTGGTCGTCTTTGCGTTTAATATATATTGACTTCCTGCACCATTTCCAAGAGTGGTCCTTTGAAAAGCTTTCTGTAATCTTCAAATCCCCAACTCCACCTTTCACTTTCATTAGGTGACCTTCCCGCCTACTGTGTACTGAAAGGACTGACACTCTCTAAAGAGAAGTCCCCCGTGCCCTCTTTCCTTTTAAAAATGCCTCTGGGCCATTGTGTTGCTACTCTAACTTGGCTATTGATGTTTAGGAAGAACACTCCCCTTTCTTATTAAAGCTAACTACTCTGCGTGTGCCCTTGATTTCATTTTCTCCTCCCTCCTCTGAGTTCACAGTGCGTACTCTCCTGTTAGCAACTATATAGCCTGCAATTGTGCCCCTCCGACCGCCGCCAGTTCAATCCTCTTACCCAGAGTGACTGTATGTCCAGCATTCCAGAGACAGTACTACTTTATAGCTGTTGTAGATCAATTAGCATGTTATTGTTCTGTATCTCCTTTCACTCTCAAAAATGTACCAATTTGGACGATAAGTCTATAGGGTCATCTCATTGTAGGTGACAAATACACTTACGTCTTCCTTTGCCCCAAGAGTTACATGTGAAGATATTTTTTTCTTTAATAATAATACCCTTTCCCTGTCATGATTCCTGCTTCCATTTTACTCAGTCTTTTAAATAACTCTTCTTCCTCCTCTAATCCCTAAATACAGACATTATCACGTTTAATACTCATCTTTTTCTCCCTTCCTTTTCTTTCTTCCTTTCCTTGTTTTTACTATCTTCAATATTTCAACCACTTTCTCTCTGCCTGGGAGACTTCAATCTAGGTCCTGCATCTTCAAGTCCTAGCCATATGTCTTCCTCTGTGTATCATTCCTACTCTTCAAACCCAAACAAAATTTTCATATTTTTAAATGTAGAATAATCAAATAACCAGCTTCCTGGTCTCTAATGTCTTCTTTCTATAATTTACTCTTACTTTTCTGCTAGAATAATTTCTCTGAAGCTCAGAATTCATAGAAAACAAACATTTCCAAAAACTCATCCTAAAATTCAAGGTCCTTAATAATATGACCCAAACTCACTTTCAAACATTTCATTTTAGGATCACATCTGGTAGGATTCAGTTTTTTTTTTTTCTCTTTGTCTTTCAATATATCTGAGGATTATTTTTTAATATAATCAAAAGGGTTTGGGGAAGGGGCCAACTAGGATAAGAGTTTTACAGATGCTTATGATAAAATGTGAATTTTAAAAATTTTGGACCTAGGAAATGGACAAAATCAGGAAGACTGAACAATTATAATAAATCTCTTAGTAATACACAGAGCTTTGAGGATATGGGCACTATAAGTTTTCACAAGTTGTAGTGACAATAGACAGAGTCCTTTGTAATGTTAAACAATGTGAACATGCTGTATTTTACATGGATAGCATCTGACCAGCATGTTGGGAGACATCTACCTAGAAAAGGTTAATTTTACTTATTTTTCTTTTCCCTCTTTGGACATTTTTCTCAGTTTTTGTTGTTAGTGTATCCTCCCATAGTATTTAGTCCTTGATTCTCTACTTTTTTCCCAAATTACTGCTCTAGATAATCTCATAAAGTTTCATGGTTTAAAGGGAATTCACGTGGTAGTAACTCTAAAATTATAGCCCTAACTTCTCTCCTGAGATATGGAGTAATATAACAGAAGCAACTACCTCTTCAACATTTCCATTTGATGTCTAAAAATGTTCTCAAAATTAACATATCTAAAAGATGTCTTAATTACACTGTACTTGCCAAATTAAAAAAGCAAACAAAACACTTTCTTCATGTGGTCTCATGATTTAGTAAACGTTGATACCTTTTCCCAATTTTTTTTGGGTTAAAAAGCCAGGATTTGATTTTGATTCCTCTCCTTCCTTCCTATTACTTCATAGCCTATCCAGAAAAAAAATTCTGAAAGAATTACCCTCAAAATATTAAACCAAACACCAAACACTGCTGCCACTCTAGTTTAAGAGACAATTATTTTGTGTGGAATACTGAAGTTTTCTGTCTTCTCATTAGCACTCAATCTCCTTCAGCCTATTCTCCATGTACCGGCTAGAGTAGTTTTTAAATATGCTTATGAGATTATATCATTTTCCTGTTCAAAAGCTCCAAACACTTCTCTACTGTCCCGAGCAGCCACCAGAGACCCAAACAGAGGAGCAAGTTCCCCCTGCATGAGACCCTTCATGGTGTCTTCACCATCAGTGGTAGGATCATGGGCATGGCTTTCATGACACAACCACAATGTGAAAGTTTAAGGGATTTTTATTACTTACAGATGCTCAGGTGAGCCAGGAAGACCAGAGAACAGCAGACAGCAGCCCTCTGTCTCAGGTCTTGTGTAGCAACAGCAATTGCACATGTAGGAGAGGGCTTCCCCTATTTAAGGGTCACCTGGGATGAGATGTCCTAATTTTGAGGGGTTATTTTCTATTGGGTACTTTAAATACTAATAACTCTGGTGGCAAAGGCAGTTGAGCAGTTTGGTGCAAAGCTGGAGCTAAAACAGGACTCTGCAGAGGGACTTCTTACCTGTCTTGGTTAGCCTTGGCCAGGTCTAGGCACCAATCTACTATGGTATCTTCATCACTCCTAAGACACTGACACAACAGAATAAAATTCCAACACCTTACCACGTGCTTGAAGGCCCTACATAATCTTGCCCCACCCACCTTTTTGAATTTCTCTCCTGTATCTCTTCCTGAATTATTCTGCTCCTCCCACACTAATATTTTTACCCCTCCTCAAACACATCAAATTGTATCTTCAGGGTTTCTATCCCATCTCTTCCTTCTTCATGGGAAGCTCTTCCTCCACGTGTTCTCATGGTTTGTCACATTGCTTCATTCAGATCATTGCTCATCTGTCTTCTTCCTGAAAGGATGCTTTCACTCTATAAAAGTCATTAAGATCTTCCATTATTCTATGCTTTCTTTTTCTTTATTGAATTTATTATACCCTGGAATTTTTTTTATTTGTTTGTTTTTCTTTCAATAAAATATAGTTTCTGTGTGGAATTTTATCAGTCTTAATCCACAAAATATTAACAGTACTGATAATCAGTGCCTGGTACATAGTAAGTACACAATGCAAATTTTTTGAACAAATGTTAAATGAACTATATGAGTGGAAGAATTTCTTCAAGATATGTCTCGGCATTTATCACAAAATCTATGTTCTAAAAAGAACTAAGCCTTTATGAAATCTCATGAAATGCTTGTTAACAAATTTTAATTTGAGGCAATATTTTTATAATTGTTGAATATTGAGTTTAGAAGAATCCATAAATGATCAACAACTCAAATGCTACTGGAATTCTTTTCTACATTATCTTCTAAGCTTATATTTGATTAACTTCATTCTTGGGAACCACCATCTCCCAAGGCAGTCCTAATTATTAGAAAAGTATTTTGTATTTTCAGTTACCTATTTGTTTTAGCTTATTCTTAAAATGTCTATCTGTGATAGGCAAGCCATTAAATTTCTGTACTTTAGTTAAGAAACATTTTCTTTAAAAAACAATTTGCATATTTCCTAGCGCCAGAGAATGGTTAGATAAGGCCGCTTTAACACAGGACACTTGACATTTTTACTCAGGGACACTTGACATGGCTCCCAAATAACCCACACCAATAGAGGTAAGGTTACTTTGACTTTTCATCAACTTTCTCAGTTTTTATTATATTAATTTTAAAGTGAAAATTATAATGGGTACCAACTTAATAGAGCTATTAAGCTTTAATATGGGCTTTATTGTAAAGTAAGAGTACGTAGAACAGAGCTTTATATATACCACACAGTTAAAAGGTGCAAATTCCTCCCTCCTTCACCTTTTATTTTTTATTCAGGTCTTCAATAGACTGGATGATGCTCACCTACAGTGGGGAAGGTAATTTACTGAATCCATGTATTTAAATGCAAATCTCATCTGAAAACATCTCCATAGAAAAGCCCAGAAATGATATTTAATCCGTGCACCCATGGCCCACTCAGGATGACACATAAAATTAACCTTCACGGTACGTATGACCATAGACTAAGTACTAGATGATGAAAACCTCTCATATGAGGTGCTTCTTAGTCTTTTCCATTCTGCCAGATTGATACAGAGAACAGTGACATCAGAAACCAAAGAATTGTATATAGCAGAGCCACTGTGTGAAAAGAGCCTCGGTCTCTGAATCAGCTGTTGGAAGAAAGGCATCCATTTTTGGGGGCTACTGTTCTGTTCCTTACATGAGCAAGAAATAAGCTACTGAAATCTTGGAATTTATAGTGGCTCATTGTATCTTTCTAATAAATCATGCTTACTGTCTCCTTCTCCATATGGAATACTATCAAAATATGAAAACTTAAGGAATCTCAAATATTTAAATTAAGGGCAGAAGAAAATGGGCATTGATAATAGATTACATTCCTTTTTGCAGCTAAATTAAATAGAAAAGGCTATAATTCTTCAGACACCAAAAGAGAGGGAGGAAAATAGGATAAGTCCCTTGGCCTGCTATAAGGAAGAAAGGACAACTTAAAAATCCTCTTGGGGCTTAAGAAAGGACACTTGTCAATAAAAGAAAGTACTATGTAGATTTTTCTACATTTCTGGAGTGAAAGCTCCTTGAGAGAAGGGAATTTGATAGTAGCCTCCCATTCATTACTATATATCCCAGGGCTTAAAATAGTGTCTGCCACTAAGTAGACATTCTATAAAAACCCATTAAGCAAATGTGTGAATCTCTAATACCCAAAGTCTTTCAGTCTAATCATTATAATGTCCTTTCACTTAGCATAAACACATCCTAATATGACATTTTATTTAAGAGCTGTCATCATAAGTGCCTAACAAATTCTCCCATTTACAGTGACTATCCTTACATTTACAATATTGTTAATGTAACTAATCATCAAGAATTTCTAAGGGTTATGCCAAGTCCAGCACCTGTTCCTCATCTGAACTGTTTAAGCAATCATTTTAGACCTTTTATTTTTTTATTTTTTATTTTGTCCAGTAAAACAATTGTTTAATTAACAGTGCTTTTCATAGTTCACATACATTACAACATAGTACTTTTCATAGTTCACATATAACATTCATTCCTCCATTTTAAGAAAGAGGAAGCTGACCCTCAGAGAGTGAAGTAAGTCTATTAAATATCCATAGTTTGGTTTTGAGTTAGTTACACAGTCGTGGGAAGGTTGTACCAGAGCCATCTGGCCCTGGGCCTGGGGGCAGCCAGGGTCCTCCAGATGCAGGCGATCGGTTGGATCCTGGCGTTGCGCTCAAAAACAAGTGGAATGTCAGCAGGAAGAGTCCAAGAAGAAACTTGCAGCTAAAACTGGAGAGAACAGGAGCGACGTCCTCGCCTACCTCTTCTTGCCCTCACCCCTGAATTTCTCCAGATTGAAAAGTTCGAAGCATAAGAAAATTGCTTTTAGAAATCCACACATGGAGGTGCTCACCGAGTACTTTGCATGTGTGAACGGTAACGAAGTTATGTTCATCTTAATTCCGCATGTGCGCTGTGAGAGCTGACCCTTCCGTCTGTCCTCATTCAGGTGGTCTCGGCGGTGGATTACTGCCACAGGAGGTCGGTGGTGCACAGGGATCTGAAGGTGCATGGAAGTGTCCTCAGTGTGTGCTCTGTGTGTGTGTTCAGTTCTCTCATCACACAGGTGAGGTGTAGATTCGATTTTGTTATTAAACGTAATGAAACAAAAATCAATCTCGTGGCCACGCGCGATGGCTCACGCCTGTAATCCTAGCACTCTGGGAGGCCGAGGCGGGTGGATCACTCAAGGTCAGGAGTTCGAGACCAGCCTGAGCAAGAATGAGACCCCGTCTCTACTAAAAATAGAAATAAATTATCTGGACAACTAAAAATATATATATAGAAAAAATTAGCCGGGCATGGTGGCGCATGCCTGTAGTCCGAGCTACTCAGGAGGCTGAGGCAGAAGGATCGCTTGAGCCCAGGAGTTTGAGGTTGCTGTGAGCTAGGCTGACGCCATGGCACTCTAGCCAGGGCAACAGAGCCAGACTCTGTCTCAAAAAAAAAAAAAATCAATCTCGTAATAATTGGATCCTTTCAGTCAAGTTCTAGTAGAGCATTACAAATAAACAAAAGTGAAGTTTATGAGAAGTATTTTACATTTCAGTTAAGGTGCTGGTGGCTGATCTCTGGGGGACAGTCAGCACGCAGCCAAAGAGATGCGCGCGGTCCTTCCTCCGGAAGTGTGTGGTCACGCCTGGACAGTGTCCTCAGGGCCACCTGGCAGTCTTCTCGACTTCTCCAGGTGGCACTGTCTCCTGTAAACAGCAGCGCCTCTTCGAGACTCTCACAGCCTCCGCCCCGGCATAGGATGAGGTTTCCTGTCTCACAGAGAAAATGGAAACACCGGGCAGAAACTCGCTCAGTCTTCGGCAGAACCTCAAATGCACCAACACCGGCACCGCGCGCATCCTTCCCTGCCGCGTGTGGCAGGAAAGGGGGCGCCACCGCTGCCCCTCTGTGCTGGCCGCTCCCTCCGCGCCCGCGCTGTCCGATGCTGTCTCCTCTCTGCTTCGTCCCTCGCGCTCTCTGCCGGCTTCTCATGGCAGCGTCATGCACGCTCGGTCCTGCACCACCTTTTTCCAAAGTCCGCTCCACCCTAGGTCCCCTTCCAGATACGCCCTTTTCTCTCTTCGCGGTCACAGCCTGTTTCTCTAAACGCTCTCTGCGCTCCATGTCTTAGCTGGGTCCTCGCCCCTGCTCTCTCCTTACATGATTGTCACTGACTTGCTCGCCCCTCTCCGCGCCCGCCCTCAGTGGGTTCGTGTTTCGCCATTAGCTGCAGCGGCCACCTGTGTGCTGGTGACCCCCGAGTCCCTTCGTGCAGCCACGGGGCTCTCCCAGGGTCCAGGGGCCAGCTGACAAAAGGGCGTCTTTCTTCACCGGAGCGTCCCTCAGGCAGCTCAGGTACAGCAAGTTCAAAGCCTAAGCTCTTCCTTCCTGAACTCGAACCTTCACTTCTCATTCTGGTGACTGATGTCCCTCAGGTGTCCCTCTGCTTTGCCATCCCCTCAGTGACCATGTCCTTTCACTGCTGTTCTCTAAATATCTCTTACGCGCACTCGCTCTTTCCTGTCTGTTACACTGTCCCAGGCCAGACGCCATCGTCTCCTACTCGATTGTAACACTGGTTTCCCGCCTGTCCTCTGCTTCCGGTTTTCCCCGTCTCCTCTTCTCATGTGTGTTTTCCACATTGCGCCCAGAATGGACTTTCTTAAAACCACGGGTAAGATCGTTGTTTCTCCGCTTAAACAACTCTTCAGGGGCTCCCATCGCCCTTAGGATGAAACCCAAACTTGCCGGGTGCAGCCCTTTGTGATTCAGCGCTGACCGTCCTCCCCAGCCCTCTCCGCCTGCGTCTCCCCACACGCTTTCGGTGTCTTGAGTGAAACCCGCGCTCTCTCGCCTGTGTGCTCTCGGACTCTTTCCTCTGCCCGGAACAGTGCTCGTCCGCACGCGCAGTGTGACCAGCTGCACCTTCTTGTGCTTGGACGTCGCCTCCTCTGGGAAGCGGTCCCTCCCTTTCAGCACAGGCCACGGCCCCCGCACCTCCTCGGTTACATGGCGCTAGGCTCTCAGGGCAGCTGCTTGTCTTTCTGCCTCTCCCCTTCTAAAGTGTGAGCTCCTGAGGGCAGGGCCCTGTCTGTCTTGCTCGTTGTATGTCCAGACACTAATGTAACATCTGCTGTGTAGTAGCTACATAGTAAATATTGGTTGAAATAAATGGCAGTGACTGTGATTTGTCTTTTGAATGGGGTTTGGGATCTTCCTTCCCCAATAATAGCCATTTTACAGCTGTGTAGCCATTGTTGTAAAATGTGACTATTCACTTCAAGCAAGTGCCCATTTTTTTTTTTTTAAAAGCCCCTGATTATTTTTAATTTAAAAATCTGTCAAAGGGCCAGGCACGGTGGCCCGTAATCTCAGCACTTGGGGAGGCGCAGACAAGAGGACTGCTTAAGGCCAGGAGTTCAAGACCAGCCCGGGCAAAATAGTGAAACCTATCTCTATAAGAAAAATAAAATTAAAAATTAGCCAGGCATGGTGGCACACGCCTGCAGTCCCAGCTGCTCAGCAGGCTGAGCCCAGGAGGTTGAGGTTGCAGTGAGCTGTGGTTGCACCATCATTGCACTCTATCCTCAGCGACAACAAGACCCTGTCTCTACAAAACAAATGGAAAAAACCTGTCAAAACCTTTCTTCATCTTGGGGCAGTTGATACTTAAATTAGTATACGAATTAATGATGATTATTCTAGCACTTCATGTCTGTTATTAATTGTTAATGTGATAAAATTAGGAGTTTAAATTTGTCTCCTGTATTTTTGCTCTAGAAAAAATGTTTTCTCATTTCATTACTTAGGAGATATTACCTTTATATCATTCCAGAAAGGTTCTTTATGAAATGCCTAATCTTGCATAGTTCTAATTATATTTTGGTTAAATTTTATTTCTGTTTTGATGTTTTGCCTCTAGCCGGAGAATCTCTTACTGGACAGCAAACATAACATAAAAATCACGGATTTTGGTCTAAGTACCGAGTTTACATTGGGCACTCCACTCCAGACCTTTTGTGGGACCACTGTCTATGCAGCCCCGGAGATCTTGAAGGGGAAAAAGTACCACGGCCCCACCGCGGATGTGTGGAGTCTAGGGGTGGTGCTTTATATATTTATTACCGGAACCCTGCCTTTTGATGGGGACAATCCTAAGGTATAGGAAGCAGTTGCATCCATGTAGTATACAAAACTAGAAGGAGTTTTATAAAATTATGTGGGTTTATATTTTTAATGTTCTATCAGTTTAGGGTTTTTGGTGGGTTTTCTCTTGTTTTTTAACCTAAAAGTTGACTCACTAGTTTTCTTTCCTCCCTCCCTGCCCACAGACAATAATAAAAAAAATAACAGGGGGAAAATACCACATCCCCTCGTGTGTCTCCAGAGAGTGC